>JANVCF010238926.1:0-16022 GCA_025388745.1 Hydrozoanthus gracilis
GTTGATTTTTATTTCATTTAGGGTTGGTATTTCATTTAGCGTTGATTTTTATTTCATTTAGGGTTAGTATTTCATTTTGCGTTGTTATTACATTTAGCGGTGATACAACAAGTGTTCAGTTTTGAAGTAAAAATAACCAAAATTAGTATCGACTTTCGAAATTCGCAACGGGCAGTTTATGAATTACCCAAGCCGCCAGACTTTTATTATGTTGTAATATTATAGTAGAGCTTTCCTGCAGTGTAAAATTTGTGACAAAGCTCGACATCACAGTTGCCTTTTTTGACATGTAAAGTTTGGCTATTTTGAGAGTATTGCACTATACCTATAAGTATGCAAAACTGAACAGAAAAAAATTATCTTGACCAGATAGTTTGAGTTTTAAAACTTTTAAAAACTCTTGTTGTAAAAGTAACTGTTTAATTTTATGAAGAAATACCAGCTCAATAACAAAGCAGTTTCGTGTACACGAGAGTCAAAGTTGACTGATTTTTCATTGAAATTACCAGGCCCCGAGGGCCCGCGAGCGCTAATTTAGGTTTTTCTAAATTTCTAGAAAACGAAAGCTCAGTTGCAAGTTTAAGTGTGATTTCTAAAATGAGTTCACCAAAGGGCTTCTCCAGGCAAAATATAAAGAAATCCGAAATTTGACGTTTGTCCACGAGTATTTGATTTTCTCAATCAGCAGCTCTTAATTGTCCTTGAATAGCATAGTGCCATAACCGAGAGTTTAAAAAAAAAACTGTTATCGGGGCTGTTCTAATTGCTGATGCTGTAGATCGGCGAAGCTTGGATTATACCCCGTTGAGTGACTCGATATCAGATGTTGTATGGCCCGTTTAGTGAATCTAACTGTTATCGGCTGTGATCTGGCCGGTGTCAACAATTTAACAAAACCTGCTTACCAAGATAAAAAATTGTTAAAGTTATATCAAGTCAGAGAAATGAAAACCGTGTTTTCAATAAAACAAGAGATTTGGCAACGCATCCCGATTCCATTCCTCCATCGTCCGTCGTCCATCGTCTAGCCGTCCTGGTTTTGGTACATGGGAGGAGATGTTCGCACATGATGATCACGTTTTTCTCCTGCTGTTACTGTGAGTGTGACTATAAATTGACCAGATTTTTAAAAATGAAGGCACGAACAAATTGTTGTTTAGTTTCAGAGACAAACAAAATCCACAAACACGTTATTTTTAAGGCAGCATTTACGGACAAAAGTGAAAGTGAAAGTAGACCTTGCTGTAGTTTGTCTTGTTTTTTTTTTTTAGCTTGTGCCGCTAACGAATTAAACGAGTAAGAAATGTGTTGACAGTTGAGTTTTTGATTTTGATTTCCGTCTTCAGTGACAGTGTGCCGCCGACTTTCAGGACGAAAACCAGATTGTTTGCCAGTGTTAGATGCTTATTGAATTTTTTATAGCCCGTGAACAGGCTCTTTGGTGTAACTAGTTGGGAAGGGAACCTTCCCTACTCAGTTTCGTCGTAGAGCCTGTTCACAGGCTAATTTTTTTAAGGTGGTTGTAAGTGGTTCCATGTTTTAGTAACTACGTAAACCGAATGCGCAAGTTCATCAAACGCTTTCATCTGATTATATCAAGGTTCGTTGATAGGACAGATAAAATGATGCGATGGTACAGTAATAATGCGACGGTAACGCGGTTCGAACTAAAAAACACAAATGAATAGAAACAGATTAGACACAGACCATAATAATTCTCTAATATTCAATGTAATCGATCAGGCAAATGTAAACGCGAGCAATGTTAGACGCCTAAACAAGAAAACAAGAAAAGGCCAAGCTGACCTAAACTACTGTTATAACGCTTCATAACAAAATAGGAATATAAAAGGACTTACTTTAGTCTCCGGATGCAGAGGTTACTCTTAAATCTTTCTTTCTTATTTCTGTCTGTGGAAGTGAAACTTAATCTGCCCAACAGGGGAATGCATGAAAAACACATGCTGAGTAAAGTATAAATAAAGTTGTACATGATTGGTTCAAGTCTATTAATCCGTAACTCAATAAAGTTACTAATTTGTTCTTAAGTGAATCAATACATATCAGGACGCGTAAAACAAACAGTTAATTAATATGCGCTGAGGCAAAAGGCGGGCATTTTAAAAGTGGTTTTCGGCATAGGCTAAAATTGACTGGACTCTGGACTGATTTGGGCTCTGGATTCTGGACCCTGGACTCTGGACTCTGGGAGGAGGGGGGAGGGAGTAATATATGTTCTGTATAAAAATGTGAAGGGATGGGTGAGGATGGGGTTAAGATTTCTTTTTACCCTTGAGATTCCGGCACGTTTTGAGATGGTTTCACTAAATTTGCAGTTTGAGAAATACTTTTAAATTCCCTATAAAGCTTATTTTTTAAAGTTATAGATGAAAAGTAAAACCCCTTTAATAGTAGAAATTTTCGAAACTAAAACCTTTTATCGCCGTTCCTGTTATATCTTTTAGACTTGAAGCGTGCAATGATGACGTAGCAGGGGGCATATGACGTAGCACGAGGCATGACGATCGTGTGTCCGGGTGAGTTCGCTTCACTCCTAAGCCTCATCGATGAATTACGTCACCTACAAGGTTTGGGGCTGTTAATTTATCAAAGCTTTTTTTCTTCTTATGCATTTCGATCAAAATGCACTCTTTTTTACAAGAACGTCGACGAATTTTTCTACTAAGGCTGAACGTTCTTAAAGATTTTCGGGATATCAGCCTCAATTGTTCTTGAACATGTTCTTAAGATATATTTTAAATGCTTACCATTTCAGCAACCTTTCCTGTTAAAAGTTTAGGAGAACTTTGCTTTTCACCTTTCAGTAGTAGAACTACGTTTGATCAACCGACCTCAACCTCAGGAGGCTCAAAGCAAAAACAATGATCAAGTCCGAAACCATCAATGGATTCCTCTTTGCCGACGACTGCGCCCTCAACGCCGCCGCCTCGGAAGCTGACATGTATGCGACACAGCGTTGACTGTGATAACTTTGGTTCAATAATCAGCACAAAGAAAACGGAGGTTATTTACACGAACACGCACATTTTTGATCAGTTTCAATAGCATCATTACAAAATGAACTATTTACGGTTATCTAAGCAGTTCTTGATAAACTGATTTTGGCTGGAAAGGTAAACCAACGATAGGATAAACTTCAGCAACTGACAACAGTTTCGTGGTTTACAAAGGTGACCGCAGCATAAGGTGTTGCAATCTAGCGGTCGTTTCCTTCAAAACAGCGGCAAATGACTAAATGATAAACAAATTTTAAAATCTGTCTGGAACCATTCAAAAATGGATAGAAATTGTATAGTACTGCAGACACTGTCGGGATTCTTTGTTTTTCAAAGTCAATTGTAAAAATAAAGATTACCTGAACTTTGATACTTTTAAACCGAGTTTTGCTGCCTTCTTGGTCAGTTGGTTCTTTTGAGAAACAACATTTTTCACACAGTACATTTTCATTGATTCGAAACAGACGCATACTGTCTAATCTCGTCCGCCATTTTGTTTCGTTGTCGTGCAACATCTACCAACAGCCAATCAAACCGCCTGTAGCCGAACTGGTATATTTGGCTAGGAACTTTTATGTTCGAGTCAGAAATGGCCAAAACAAACTTCCTTCCATTCTTCTAACTTTCATTAACTTCCCTCTATTTATATTGTTTTTCTGTAAACGGAATTCGAGCCGGAGATTAGTGTCTGACTCATCTCTTGCTCCGGTCATTCAGGTTCGCACTTTGACCGAGTGACACTAACACGCCAGAAGAAAATGCTTCCTTAATTTCTACATACGTGCATCTCCAAATCCAAAACAACTTTTTTTTAATCCGCTCTTTATGTCGCAATTTCGTTTTATGTCAGGTATTAAAAAAACTGGTTTCGATTTTGTGACGACTCTTTGGGCCACCATATAAAGCTTGCGTTCTTCCCGTATCTCCTTTCGCCGAGCTTTTCGCGAGCGGTTAACAATAGGACGGATTACCGCTACACAAACTGGCACACTGAATTAAATGTCTTGTCCGCTTTATTGATTCTTAAAATATGATAAGTTCATACGTGTACTATTTAAGAACTTCGATCAACTACCGTGGTGCCTTGCAGTGTTCTTTATATTTCCAAACCCACTCCCGAAAGTTATATATTCAAAACTCCCTTATGTTTCTTAACCTAACGAGTATTACTAAAAAGTGCTTAAAACCATGAAAACAAATTCTCTATGACTACTCAAACTCTAGACAGCATGCGAATTCCTTGGATCACCGCAGCGGTGCATTGTGGTAGCGAACGAGAGTCCTTTGTCCAAAGTCGAGAACGTGTTATTGTTTTACTTGCGGACTATGATTTCCGGTTCTTAGCAATTGAGAGATAAACCAGACCGTTTTTCACAACTGTTGTTCTTTGGTCAATGATCAGTTAATCTCGTTCTCAAACTCTAATACGATAGTCTACAACACACCGGCGAGATGCTGGTCATATTCGTGAACAGTGGCAAAATTCTCTAAATGGCCTGTGATGGCGGTTGCAAGCCACGGCGCTTTCAAAATGTAATACACAAATACCTATAGTTGCACAAGACAACAAACAAACCTAAACGATATCCTACAAAGGAAACAATCTTTTTTCCAAGCTAACAACACCAATTCGTTTTAAAATAAACTTTTTGTCAGAAACAACTAAAGATATTTAAAGTATTCTCTAAGTACTGATTAAAAATTTTACTTTGAAAACGAACAGTTTTTGTCGCTGTAAACATTTCAACCATATCTCATATTAAAATGGGTATATAATTAAAAATAACTTTTTGAGATATTTATATTTCAGTTCAAAATTTTGTTAACTTATAACAATTTTACATTAAAATTTGTGAATAATTTTTTAAAGTCAGCTTGGTCCAGCAGGGTGCCATATATACATATCAAGTCAGCCACCATTAAAAAGCATTTTATACTAGAATGTGTTACAGATAAAACGTTTCGTTCAAACAATGTATACATCTTACCCTAAATTACGGCCAACATCTACTAAGAGTTTATCGAAAACTTTGAAACTACTGTTAGGGTAATCAAAACACCGAAGTTCAAACGAAAGCAACATCCAAATACGAACTATGTTGCGATTTTTTCTTGTTAATATTTTTTTCTTTTGTTGTTGGTATAAAACTGGTTTCAATCTTTCGACCAATAAAATGACTAGCTGCTGACGCTAACTTTTATATTTATATATTATTTTAAACTTATTCGCTTCCTAATCTTGTTGAGAGAAACATGTTTTTGAGATAAAAAGCTGCTTTTTCATCGGATCTGTGTTAAAAACGAAACAGCACTATTTTAAGAAAACGTTTTCAGTGAAAACTCTAAACTCAAACGACACCAATATTCGCTTCTTGTTCTTGTTGAGAGAAACATGTTTTTTAGGCAAGAAGCTGCTTTTTCATCGGAATCTTGTTAAAAATGAAACAGCACCATTTTAGGAAAACGTTTTCAGTGAAAACTCTAACTTCAACACCCAAACGACACCAAAACATTCAAGATCTAGCACCTTAATATTGTCTAAAATGAGTCTGTAACTAAGAGTCAATAGCCAGTAGCTATCTGTGAGTCTGTTATCTTAAGTTGTCTCAACATTACGATGTATAAATAAATCTCTAGCCGCTAACAATGGACGAAAAGCCTTTTGTCTTTATAGTCAGCAGAGAAAATATTAATAATTTTGATCAATTTGGAGTGAAGACCTTGCCTTTTTAAAAAAATTTTTGGACTCAGAAAAGTCAAACCAAACTTCTCCCGCTAAACTCGAGTGACCGGTCGCGACTTGCTAGCCCTCCCACCTTTCCCGCCTTTTCTTGTATAAGCCCTTAGTCTCTCTCTTGCAATCTCGAACTCCTCCAGTCTCTGTGTCAAGGCAATCTTTTGGTGTATCGCTTGTTTTAGCAGCTGATTGAGCGTCTTTTTCTCGTCATCAGCGGCAGTTAGTTTTCTCTGTAACTCGTCCATTTGAGTAACGTACTCTTCGCACCGGCTTGCAAACATGCTTCTCAGAGAAGAAAATGTGGCTGCCTCGGCCTTCAACGCTTTTAGGTTTCTCTTGAGCTGTGCTACAGCTTCGGACTGTACGACTTTATCGTTCTCATAGCGGCTCTTGAGATTAGCAAGAGCCACTTCATATGTTGACTTATTTGCCTTCAGTACTGTTCTCAGCGTTGTTATCTGCTCACGTTTTGTAGCTAAAAGGCCTTGTAACTTGAGGATCTGTTGTTTCAGCGTGTCTTCTTCGTCGACGTCTGTCTTTTCTCCGCTATCACCGGCACCAGAACGCATTTCAAGCGTTTTTTGTCGTGAGCTATCGACAGTCTTGTTTACAGCTTCTTTAAGAAACTTCACCTGATCACGGACCGTGCTAATGAGCTTGTAACAAGAGACTGGGTCGGCATGTTCGGAATGCTCGTTAGGATTTTCGCTTCCCATCGGAGACTGCCGAACTTCTGGAACTCCGTCCTTTGTTTTTGGAGGTGAATTTGCAGTTTCTTGCACTTCTTTATCGGACTTTGTGCTACTCAGCTGCTCTGTGGCAAGTTTACTTGGTGTGTCGCCGTTCAAAGTACAGACATGCTTGTACAGTTTATTTAGGTCATTGCTCACGTAAACGAGTTCGTTTTGAGTGCAGTTGAGAGATCCTTGAGCCTCGCCTGCCAAATCACTCATACTTTTCACATCGTCCTTCAAGTTTTTAATCAAGTTTCCCGACTCGGTATTTTTGTTACGCCAGTTGAGAAGCTCTTCTTCGAGTTCCTTAACTCTCTTTGTAAGAAAATTCACCTCGTCAGTTTTAGTCTGGACAGCCGCCGTTTTCATGCGAAGACTCTCGATTTCATTTTTCAGATCTTTGATCAGCGCTTGTGTCTTGCCATCCTTCACTTCATACTGTTTCAACAGCTTCTTTAACTGCTCCATTTCGTTGAGTTGATTATCCAGTCTTTGCTTCTCTGCAGCACCCTCGTTGTCGATGACATCATCATCACCGCTTTCAAGAGCTGTAACCAACAGCTTTGCTTCCTGGATGGTTGCTATGGTATCGTACTCTTCCTTCAATTTGATAACATCTTGGTTTCTCCGGGCAAGTTCTGTGGTCAATACAGAGTTCTCGCTGCTCAACTGGTTTAGCTTTTCTTCCAGCTCTTTTACTTCATACGTATGTAGTTCCTTCATCAGATCATCCACGAGTCCTGGAGCAGGTGATCTCCCGGCCGCTGCGTGATACTCCTCTGTAATTCGCTTTACAATTGGATGTTCATCCGCCTCCATTTTTTCCTCGACTCCAGTCTTACCAGAAGTGCCACTCTCCATTTCCCAAGTGTCAGCCGAGGGAGTCTGGGTACGATTCTGCAGCTCTTTCTGTAAAACTGTATTGCGATCTCGCTGCTCCTTTAGCGACTCCAAAGACTCGTTCAGTTGTTTCTGAAACTGATCTCTCTTCTCACAAGAAACCTGAAGTTGAAGTTGTAAGGCTTCCACCTCATCTGTCAAACTCTTGTTTTCGACTTTTAAGGCTTCATAATCTACCATTGAAGATTTCAAAGAAGAATATTGTTTCTGTAAATTGATGTTCTCTTCCTCCAATTCCCCGTACTCCTGTAGATGCAACGACTCTCGATATTTGAGTTCTCGTATTTCATCTCTAAGAACCTTTTTACTGTGATTTAACTGGCTTATTTCTTTTAATAAAGAATTAGTTTGTGTTGTCAGCCTTTCGTTGTCTATATAGGTTTCTCTTTCTGACTTTCTGGCCTGCCGCAGTTCGCTCTCAAGGTCGGTAATCTTGTGGAGGTAACCAGCCTCGCGAGACTCGCTTTCTTGAACCAAGCTCTCCTCGCGATCATCTCCAAACTTACTCCTCTTCTGCTGTTCAACTTTCAGTTGCTCGTGGATCTGCAAAGACAGACACTGCATTTGAATTTATAACTTAACGGAACAAATATGGAACGAAACTTTAATAATGCAAAATTTTGAACGAGGAAGTAAAATAATGACAGGTTAAAGGTTTGACAAATGTAAAAAAAGTAGTCGAACTTTATGTCTTCAAAAACCTTTACAAAGCTTCTGACAACAGTTTGATTGTTTAATCAGTTAAAATTTCCTTTCTCAATTTACCAGAAAGAACACTTTCCCACAACTGTTTTAAAGTTAAGAAACGTTATGGGAACAATGAAATTACGTCATAGAATTCAAGATTGAAAAAATCATGTCATTTGTTGACATTGTTTTATGAACTAACATTTTAAGCTTTAGGCCTTACATAGGGGAGCATGTTTTATTTACATGACTCAACTACTGTTAGCATTAGCTCTGTTCCCTGCCGTGCGAAAGAAATCAAAATAAAGTGAAGTGGTGGCCATGCTGTTGAGCACTACCACACAATGTTACGCTGAAACATGCTATGGAATAGTGTAAAATGGATATTGAACAATTATTCTATGGGTAGTGAGTAGTTATTCACGAAGTGGAAGTGAAATAGACAAGGATATCCACCAAGCCGCAACAGAGGTACGGTGAATATATTTGGTTTTCACTGACACTGAGATAAACAACTACATACTGATAGCAAATTGTACCCAACCAATGAATCAGTGAGAAACTGGCATTTTAAAAAATGAATAAACAAAAATTTCTGTCCAAAGCCACACTGCTGAAAATACATTACAGGCCACACGAGACCATAGCCAAGAACAAGATCAACATGTACTCAAAATTTCAATTCACTTCAGTTCAAGCTTGAACTGAGTGTTCTGAGTTTGAAAATTGCAAAATAATATTCTGTGTTTTAACGAAAGGCAAAAAAAGTTCAAACTACAGATGTTCAGAGCTTTAAAATTGCTAAATAATATTCTGTATTTTAGCGAAAGGAATAAAAAGTTCAAACTGCAGATGTTCAGAGTTTAAAAATTGCAAAATAATAAATTATTCTGTTTTTTAACGAAAGGCAAACAAAGAACAAAATACGACATTGTGTCACAGTTTACTCATCATTATTTTGTGGGCTTAGAATTTAAGTTGAAAGTGAACTGACAGTTTGTTAACTAAAACGTAAGGAAAATGGATTTTAACGTTCATTCCGATAGCAAGGTCTGTCATTTTGCAAGCATATACTTCTTCAGGACTGTCTAATTAATTCTCTTGTCTCCTCTGGCCAAGCAACAGAGATATCATGAACCAAGCTGTTTGCTGCAGTTGTTGGGCTGACTGCTAACTGATTCAGATTTTTATGTATCTTGTTGTTGTTAATTTTGCAAACAGCTTTGTGTTGCTGTGCTGGCAATTCAGTTGTGACACTTTGGATTTGTGAACAAGAGACTCTGCATACTCCATAGCTCTCCCGCAGCAAAGAAAATAGTATTTTACTTAATATCACTTTTTGACAGTTGATATGACATTCAGATAGTACAAAATAATTTTACTATTTGGCTGAATTGTCAAATCATGTTCGTGTGCAAAAGAATTAGGTACTGATCATTCATCACAAACACACATCTGTTTATTCAATTTTATTGCCAAATGTTGTTTTAAAAAGTTTTTACATGACACACTTTCGCCATAGTTCGCATGTCTATCCAACATTCTTATGTCAAGCTCGCAATCAGGTTCAGTGATTGTTTTGGTCTCAATTGCAACACGAAAATAAAGAATCCTCATTAGATTATTAAGCTTGTCAGCTATGCTTCTGAGCTAAAAAGTTGTTCATACATAAATCAAACAATTTGTGAAATTTACTACGAAATACATTGACACAAATTTTGTGTTCTCAGGAACAGTTGCATCATTTCTAAATTATAGTCTCGCTATCATGTTTTTGCAATCCTGACGCCTTGTTGTTTTTTCTGTTCTCTGTCCAATCGCTAATAAGTGAACATCCTGGATTTTCACTGCTTAGCGAACCAATCACAGTATGTGAAAAACACTATAAAATATTGGTCAAGAATGTTCTATTAAGGGGGATAAATTAACCCCTATCTTGCTGCATTTTCAAAAATTGAAGTTATGAAATCGCAACAAAATTATAAACCTCAATATTTCTTGAAACAATGGACATTTTCACAATCTACTTGTAAAGACAAAGAAAATGAATGGTCACTTTGTTGGTTTTCAAGCAGTGGTTTTGAAATTAAAACAGTTTTAGTTTGAGTAAAACCGTCTTTAGCAGGACAAGGGTTAATATCAACCGCTAGTCACAAACCCCGAGGAGGATAATTGCTTTAGCATTTACCAAAACATTGGATAATGACAACCACCTCAAAATCAACTTAAAGCTGTTTTGTCTATTGACAGTTATGGGAGCAATTCAGAGCTTGCAAAAAGGAATTGCTAAATACTAAAATGGTAGCAATGGCTTGTACCAATATTTAAGTGCTGAAATTTAAGCAAGTTTTGTTATTTCCTTTTTTTAGATTGGACATGCGGTACATATCCATAAACTAATATGACAATGAACGTTTTGATTCATCCAGTTGTTCTAAACTCCTAAATGTATAACTGAAATTAAATCAGTTACTGGAAAAATTCTTCAGGAGTTTGACATTCGGGCCATCACACACAGCCTTTATTAGGTTAATGTCGGTTCAGCTTGGACTACGCAAGTGTCATCCATTAGCTGACATGGCATGCCCTGCAAAAACTGGTCCCACATGTGTGACAACAAAAACCAAAAACACCTTTCTTACTCAGCGAAGGACCCCCAACTCTTTCCCACACAGCCTTCTTGATACTGCATCTGAACCAATTTTCCCTTCTGTTCTGAACTTTCACATCACATCTAGAGATTGAATGTGTGGCCTGAGCTTCTTAAATTATTGAAGACCGCCGAATTCAGCTGACCCAGCAGAAACTGAAACAGGCTGGGTGAGATGGCCCAAATGCCATACTCTTGTAGAATTTTTCCAGTGAGCAATTTTGTTTTGATTATATGCGAATGCCCATAAATTTTTTTTCAAAAAAAAAGTAAATACTGTAAAAAGAACATCCACACAAAAAAAAAATTAATTTGACCCTTTTATCTTAGGCTACATAACCTTTATTTGTATTAGAAACTCAAAGATAGCAATTGCAGCTTCTCTTCTATTGGTATTGAAACTTGGTGAAATATAACGGTTTAATTTTGCTGATATTTAATATAACTATAACTAAAATGGGGAAGATATTAACATTTTCTGGAAAAGTTACAACTCCCCACCATTAGGAATTTTCCCAAAATATGAAAACCACGTTTCATGGTTAATCCATAACAACCGTAAAAGCCTGTAATAACCATTTGTTAAAACCTCTATTGTATTCCACTAATAACAACAAATTAAAAAATTCTTGCATCGTTTGACATTTAAATCATATTGAACCAGCATCAGAACAAAAAAGTGTTTAAATCAGTTCCTAATAAATATAGCTGCTGTAAAGAAAGTAATTCATAAATTTACAAACAGAAAAACACCATGCGTTTCAATAAACACACTTGTAAGTCTCGCGCCTGATTGTGACACTCCGCTATTCGTTAATTATTTAGACTTCGTTGAGGTCGAACTTAAAAGTTCTCGCTCGATTAAGGAATCTTTTCAAGCTTAAATACTGATATGTCTGTTAAATCTAGAAGAAAAATAAAGTTATTCCGCGGTGGTGGATCGGAAAGAGATCGCATAAACTCGACTGGCGAATTGATAATTGTTTGAAAGTTTGGTTTAGTTTATTCCACAATTTACTCAAACAACAACCGCTATCCACGCGATTTTACGGATAACTTTACCGCTTTCATCCGATAACAAGCCGCACAAAACATTGAGGAAGAAATTACCGAATAATTTAAGAGTAATTAACGACTAAAAGTAAAACAAGTCATTGCCAACTACCACTGCGAAAACTATAGTTGGAATTGAGATGGAATTATGATCTTTGTAAATCACGCACCCCGTGTGGCCAGTATTTAGAAAATTCAAAACGCAACATCGAGCAAAACCGAGTAAGGTAATTTTATTTACACAATATAATAATATACTTCAGTATCAAACTTCTATATCACGAAGATCTACCAGCGATCTCGGTACTCAATAATTACTGTGAATAGATTCAACCTCACCGAGATTAGCATGTATACATAAAGTACGATAACTCGACAGCCTTTCACGCGATAAAGTTTTAAGTTCGCCAGCATCTGCCCCATAAAGTAAATAGCCGTGTTACGATCAAATATTGCTACACTTAAGAAAAACTAATAGTTTAGAAGCCTGTATTGGCTAACGACAACTCTGGAAGAACAATCGAATTTTCTACATTTATGAACTATAAAGTTTTATCATTACAAAATCAACTAACCTCTTTAAGGCATTCAAGCTCTTGCTTCTGTGATTCATAACTAGTTTCTAGCTCGTCGTACTGGGCCTGAAGACCTTGTTTCTCCTCAAGAACCGCCAATCCATACTCGGCAGCTTGAACCTTCTCCTGGCTCGCTTGAGCAAGCTCCGAGTTTAGCCGCTCGACTTCCCTGCGAAGGCTCTCAATTGTAGTCATTCATAGAGCTTAGAAAACCTCCGAACAGTAAGTGTGAGCCAAACTAAGCTCTATCACGGCTTCGGAGCAAGACCTGGCCCAGGAAAATTTATACTAACACAAAGATCGCTCATTGAATGTTTCCTGTAGATATTTAGAACCAAAGCGTCCGAAATGAAACGGATACTCTCAAAATGGTCAGCGGTAGAAACACATTGTGATCTGATGATGTCAGCAGCTATCCCCAGTCTCCCGTAGTTCATTAGAAAAAATATTCATCAGAATCCCTTGTTTGTAATATTTGTTTTTTTTTCATACACTTAGTTAATTTATTTCAACGCGTTACACCGAGGAGCACATAAGCACTCTTTTAAAGGTGTATGTTTCGTATTGAACCAGCCGGGATCGATATTGACCGATATGTGGGCTTGAGTTTCAAAGGACGGGTGGCCAAAGAAATCCTCAAAAAAGTTGAACCCTAGACAAGATTGAATGCAGGGCCTCGCGCTTGGCAGTCAGATCGTATCCGTACCAACCGGCCAAGCCCGGTCAATTCATGCGTCAGTTAGCATCGTTCGAATATTTATCTCCTCTATGTACGTATAGTCAATGCCGGCCTACTATTATCTGTTTATGCTCTATTTTTGTCTGTTCAATATACCACTAACCATCACAATAAACGAATCAACTAGAAACAACTAAGACTGTGGGAATAAAGTTTTCATAATACTAACTAAGTGAGTCTTGCTAACTGATACTGTGTTGGTGCGACGCTGCTGCGATCCGGCTTTGTTCAATAATTCTTCCATGCAGATTGCAAATTTACTATTAACCTGGCAAAACTAAATCGCCTGGGAACGGTAAATTTTGGCAAGAGGCAAGGATGATGTTTGTGAATACACTGCCGGTTATTAGCTTGCAAGCCGGCTCTCCTGCTGGAGCGTTGGGAAACGATGGCGAGCGAAGCGAGCCGCCAGCGGAATGGCGAGAGGGAAGGGAAGTTCACGAGCGTCTCGCCTCAGTCCATCCAATAAGGTGCCACGAAGTAAAGAGATAAGCCGATTTTAAAACATCCGTAACTGCTAGAGTTTTCGATAAAAAACTCTTTTAGTTGTACAGATGTTTTAAAATCGACTTTGCATGAACTGAGGCGAGACGCATGTGGACTGTTACGTCATATTGTTGGTCTTTTGGAGGAAGTGACTTTTAGCGGGAAAAATTCAAACTGTTCTACGCGCCGTGTCTTGGCGTGCTTTCATCGTTTGCCTCTCAAACTTGGGAAACCAATGTTTTTTATAGTATACTTTTTGAAAATTAAAAAATTGATTTCGTGACATATACCCTTTAAAAAGGCATGCAATATTAAAGAATTGTGGGAGAAGTATGGTCTGGGCTTCTTTGATTTGAGATTTTATCAAACGGCAAAAGGACAACTGAGGTGGCAAGACAGAAAATTTTGCGATAACCAACGATGGACAATGTAGGCTTGAGCTACCAAATTTAATCAGTGATGAAACAAGCAGTGAACTAATGGTAAGTTTTTGTTCATTAATAGCATTCAGCACATTAATAATTCCGAAGCGTCTTGTTTGCAGGAACCCAGAGTTACTCGCTTTTCAAATAGGTTGGTTACACGAGGTCGATGGTGTCCGGGCGATGAGCACTATGGTTTCGTTCGTTCTCATGGTCTGGAACAAGGTATAGAAATTGGACCTTTGATCTGAAACAGGATTGCTAAAAAGATAAAATATCGATCGCACCTCCCTGATAGAACTGACGCAACCTAATACAGCGTAAGTTGTTCAAAATTAGCTTGAATTACACGGCATCCTAGCAGGAATTCTCAATCATTTGTAACCAAGAGTCAAGAGGCTGTAAAAGCCTTCATTCGGTTTGTGACCTTTTCTTTTCCCCGCACTTTTGTTGCCAAGAAACTGCAATTTTGAGAATTTCGGTGCAATTCTCTTGCTTTGTAACAAACTAGTTGTATCTACAAATTAAGCAAGAAATAAAAAATCTTCTTTTATAAGAAGGATTTGTGCTCAAAATTCTTATTCATAATAACATGTTCTTTGTACAACGATAAAAAATAAACGAAGTCGCTATAGGAGCGGTAGTCTCTCAAGGTCTTCAAAAGACAACACTGAAAAGACTAGCTAACGCGAAAAAACAAAACTTACTCATAACAATGATATAAAGTTCTATAAAATAAATAAGGCTTTCTTTGATTAAAATTCTGAACAGCTTAGGTGAGTGGCAACAAGATGACTTTGAAGAGGAAGAAAAACCAAGAAACTTGACATTAAACAAAAAACAGAACTTGCTCTATCCTTGTGTGAAGTTTTGATAAAACTAATATGGGTGAGTTTAATGCCGTAGTTGTCAGGGGATGAACCGGGATGTTGAAATATAAGTACTGACATGTTTTTGACCTCAGAATATGAGTAATCGCATATTTTTGGCTTCGGAATATGAATATTTGAGTATTTTGACCTCGGAATATGAATATCAGGCCAGCCAGACCAGGGAAACGAACATTTGAGAATATTTGCCTCTGGAATATGAATTTGGGAAATATTACGACTTCATCCGTATGGGTCAGAAGTAAGCCTGGGCTGCCCGTGCACTCTTTAGATCCAAGATGGCGTCGCGAGTTGTTAGGATGCGCGATCGAGTTGTGCAGGTTATGAGGCTGGTGTCAGCTTCGAGGTAAGGCTAGAAACATTTTATTTGAATGTGGACTTAATTCTGTTTTTCGTCAAGTGTGGTGGTTGTTCAAACGAAGTGCAAAGATTATTAATAATCATTCGTGTATAATTGATAATCATGTGTGTATAGTGATTGGTGCTCGAGGTACCAAACTATCATGCGTAAGGTTTTATAATAATCCAGTTAGCTGGCTGTGTGGCTATCGTTTGTTGTAAAAATACGTAATCTGAAAGGATTTGTCCTCAATAGGCGGTGCTCACAGTGGACAAAAAAACGCTTTGAACAGTTTGATCTAGCCAATATTTATAGTCCCCAATAAGTGCCCGATTGCATAAAGACTTACATTTACGATACAAAACAATGCAATACAATACAATGACGTCCTTTATTTTGAGAGGGTAAAAGCATGTTAACCCTCTGGAAGTTTTCTAACACATGGCCCTCTAACATTAAAATTTATACAAGTTGATAAGAGTTTACAAAAGAAATTAGTTACAATTTAAACTACTTATTTAATATGTAACTAAATATACACCTAGTCAAGTGTATCAATTTTGTTAAAAAATAAACAACTAACCTTCTATACACCTAATCAATTCTTATAATAATCAAACAAAATAGCAGTCACAGTAGAGTCGAAAATAGCACGTAACAGCAAAGATCTTCAAGATGCTTTGTTTATAAAAAGTTTTTTCAGTTGAGACTTAGAAGAAGCAAGAGTGGAGGGCGAGGTTAGAGGATTTCTTACTAGCAGCTTTATTTCAGAAGGTAGAGCATAAAATAGAA
>JANVCF010239037.1:0-16011 GCA_025388745.1 Hydrozoanthus gracilis
AGAAACTAAAAAGTACCTCACGTTTATAGGTACACCATAGGGTATCTGTGGGCGAAATATGAGGATAGGTCATTTTTTGAACTTGTGCCACTTGTCACCCACTGCTTACAGAGAGGCGCTCTTAAGTGGCTTTATTTAAGACGCGCGGTTTTAATGTCAAATGTAGTGTATCTTTGTTGATATATCGTGGTTCGAAATGTCGAGTTACCAAATTTTTTTTTCTTGTTTCTGTTAAACCAACCCTAGTACTAAGCAATGATACATCCCAAGGTTTCAGGTCACGTTGAACTTTTGAGAAAATCCTTGTCAACTAACAGCACTCGCGTCAGATGTTCGTTAGTGCGCGTTGTAAGCTATTTTAAAACGTCAATAATTTTTATGTTTCGAGCCTGATTTCCAAACTTTTACGTTTATTCAAAAGAAAAAAGTCCAAATTAATTAGTGTGATTGCTTTAGTTCATTTGTGCGAATGTGCGGCTTTTTAGAGCGATCGCCGCAGACCCTAAATTTAACACTCAAAAAGCCAATTTTTGTGGCTTGTGACCATACTCAGAAAAATCGCTCGTAAAAACTGAGAAAAGGCGTTACAAAGAAAAATATTGCCGTTTCACTTCATCATACATATCAACAGTCTTGCACAGAAAATTTGAAGGAAATCTATTTTGTGTCAAAAATTCGTTGGTTGTTTCTTACGCGGACAACCTCTTAACAAGAATTCAGTAAAGCGTAAAAGAATTATGGCTTGGGTTTCTTTCAGACTAACTGTACCTTGTTCGTAAGTTGTTCGTTAATTTCCTATTAACCTGAGCCATATCATTAAAATTATTTTCTTAATTAAAAAACCTGTCTAATCTGTGTAAACTGAAAAAGACTATTTAGTTCCAAGTTTCAGCTTGTTGTTTCTCGAGTCACACGGGTACAAATGGGTGCCACAAAATCCGCTGGTTTATCTGCTTCACAGTTCTTAAAAAAAGCGTGTTCTTTGATTTCCGTACTAATAGCACTTACAGGAATGAAGGGAGCTCTTTGATTAAAGGTTTAATTTGAAATTGGATTCGGTGAATGCCAAAACCCGTTCGATAGCTTTATCTCAACACAATATATGAAAAGGTGAAGCGGAATCTCATTTTTGCAAGTTTTAGTGTTTCTAAACGCTACGTCTGGCTTCGGGCTTAATTATCGGCTACCCACCCGGGAATCTAACGTGAAATGTGCTCTCGCTTCATTCTTTAAAGGGTCGTCATTAGCTTGGTTGTAATCTAGATCATTCGGCTCCAGTACGTTTAATCACAGGCTTACCACGCTCAGTGTGTGTTTCCGTTCAGTTAAGCTCTCTTGCGGTTTGAGCTGAACGGAAATACACTCTTAGGTTGGTATGCCTGGGATAGGACAAAAGTACGCGCGCTTTGAGAAAAACGTTTTACATGAGAGTATGTAAATATGGTTTTCATCAGCTCTTTTGTTGATTATTAACAAAACAAACTGCGTTGTTGTTTTCTACGTTTTGCCTCTCTTGTTTACATAAAGTTATGTAAACGTTTTCTTTATAATTTCGTCGTGAATTGCTAGTACGTTCACAAGACAACAAATCTACGCAAAGTTTTTCTGACAATGTTTATTTGTCATATTTTTAATGACATACTATTTAATATCACAGCTTTGGCATGTAGTACTGACTGCTGTCTTTCTACGATGACCTTCAGTTGACTTGAAAGAGGCAAGATCTAATAAAAACAAAAACAAGAGATGAAAGACTTTAGTGTGCAATATGGATCCTTAATTTTCCCTTTTTTCCCTTAACAACCTGGGCCCGGTTCCTGAAAACCCCGATTAACTTAACCCAGGGGTAACTCTTAACAAAACCTAATGGTTATCATGGTAGTTAACCATGGGTTAGCACTAATCGGGTTTTTAGGAACCGAACTCTGCCCCGCCCTCACTACTCAGTTTTTAAACGAGAACGGAGACGTTTTGCTCCAAGTACGGCTATGGCCTACACTGCAACGCCAAAAACGATCACCAAAAACAGCAATTTGAAAACGTTCTTCAGAGTTGAGCGTCTTGAAAACGATGCTGTTTGGAAACGCTGTTTTCTGGTGTGGACGGGGAAAACGATGCTATCTGAAAACGATGACGTCACTAAACAACACGACCAAGCACCAGACCATTCAACCGTTAATATCCAAAATGGCGGACAGGCGCTATCGTGTGGCTTCCTTATTGATTGGGATCGTTTCTAGTCCATTTTTAGCACTCCTTAGCTATGGGCCAGGAGTGACATAAATAGTTTTAGTAGCATTTTGTTTATTTAGCTCTTTTCTCATCTGCAAACTGACTTCAGGTCGGGTTTCTGTTTATTCAATCTAGACCCAAAATAGCAAAAGTGTAGTTACAAATATTCTCATTGCAAACATCCCGTTGACTTGGAAGCCAGACTTTTGTGTGCCTCAGTTCAAGAGACAAAACAGGCTCTGCGATCTAACTAAACAATACAAGACATTATACGTCTGTTTCAAGAAGATATCGAAAGAAAACGGAGTAGTGTGAACGGTCATTTAGCTTAAACATGTTTTACGTTTTTGAACTGATACTGAACTCTGTGGGAGGCTGTTATAGCTTGTAAACTGTGTACGTTAACGAACTGATACTGAACGCTGTGGGAAGCTTTGATAGCTTGTGAACTGTGTCATAATGAACTGATACTGAACGCTATTGAGCTTGTAACGAACCGTCACAGTTTACAAATTATTAGCGTCGTCCATTTTTTATATATCTCCGTCAACCGATTCTTTACTAAGCAGTTTTATTTATCAACGAGTAACGTTATTGCTACCTTTCTACGACACTTCGTGACCATAGACGTCCACGCAAACTTTGCCTCCGTTGTTGTTTTCCGCATGGTTAAAGAAGTCTTCACCATACCAAACTTGTATCTTTTGTTTTTCGTAGAACTTCTTTGGCGCATTATCCTGGAAATACATCTCAAGAGTGTCAGAGTTTGAGTCAAATCCTTTCAGTGTGTACCATCCTCCAGCACCATTTCCAATCCAACTAAAGTCAGGATGTTTGTCATATGGGAGTAAATATTTGGAGTCGCCTGCAGTCTTTATAAATACACTCAAACCCAAAATGCCTTCGGTGCCTTTCATTTGTCCGCATCCCCATTTGCTATAATACTCGAAATATGCCGTGTGTTGACAGCTGACCTGCCCTTCCCGATGGACAAGCTTCATAGCGGTCAACTTGTAATCTTGTCTGAGAACAAATGTTCCCGGCTGATTTCCCTTTGCACCAAAACACACTGGCTGTTTATTCAGTTTTACCCAAGGGCTCACTGCTGTACCTGAAAGAAAAAACAAAGAAAAAAAATTGTGTTATCCCCTAAAACATTCGAGAGATGAATCTCGATTCACCTTAATTTCTGTGCCGCGGCCTTTAACTCCAGATCGATAAAAGATATCAAAACCAAATTTAGGGCTTAGGTCGGGTATCATAGAAGAACAAACTTAGAGTAAAGATCATGATGAAGTCTTTATTTCGAAAAACTCCTTTTCTTACCTCCCATTTATCCAAAACTTTAAGTTTTATGGGAAAGTGTTTTAACAAATAAATCAGTCCATTAAAACACGGTGGTTTATTCTAATTCTGGTTGTGTTTTTGTTTATACATACAAAAATATATTTTGCAGTTTATTCGCGCATGCGTCTGAAGGAGTAGGAGAGTTGTGAAAAAAATTTTTGCTGGATTTCGAGTATAAACTTAGAAAATTCAGATTAGAAATACTTTTGAGAAATATAACAAAACATAATTATATGTATAATTGCCAAAAATTTCAATAATCGATGACCTATTGTGCAACATCTATGACGTCAGAAATTCGATAAACATCGACTTATTTATTTAACATACAATGAATAGATTTACTTCCGGCTAAAAAGGTTGCTTTCTGTTCTTATTTGTGGAAGTAGACGTAAAAGTTTTGAAATAGGAAAACAATTAAAAAAGCATACCTTCGAAAAACGTTTACCATGGGTATAGGAGAGTCATAAACTACAAAATTTTATCATATTTCTGTTTTCTAATAAATTTGGGGAAAAGTAAAAAAATTTGAAGGTTATCAGATGAATACTTAGAGAATGGTGAATGTTGTAAATTAGCGCGGGCTCTTTCTACCCCCGTCTAATTTGTAACTACTAGTGTGTATCTGCTGGTATGTCCTTTTGTTTTTACAGCCTCTTAGGACTTTAAAACCTGCTTCACACTTGTGAGATAAGCGCAAAAACAGACACAAGTACAAAGACAGGAAAACCCCACTATAAACTTGCGTGAACCAGGCACAAGAACAAGCAGTACAAGGAAAAGAAACATGTTCCTCTCTCTTGTATGTTTGTTCTTTTGCTTATTTCGTTTGTTTCACCAGTGTGAACATCCGTGAAAAAGGTATAAGCACGTCGTCACAAGTCCCCTTTGCGCTTGCGTGTATTTTGATTGTTACACGTGTTTGGACTTTTAGAGGTCTTAGACATTTTTCAGATCAATCCATTTCATTTTGCTAATTTTTACTTCCTTCCATCACTTTTTCAACTATTCTCTTACGGCTCTGATTTTATTCCTATATAATACTAGATCCGCATCAAGCCTCCGCACCCATAGCTGTCGAACTAATCAAAAAAATTACGGCTTTGTATCAAGGTCCAAAGATATGAAATGTTCTCCTCGTTCGCTGTTTTAACTATCCCGTGTTTTCAGAGCAAACTCTTTCAGTATCGTGATCCGAAACGGACGCAAAACGACTACCTCAGTCCGCCTTTTTGTTTGGGTTTCAGTATCTACTCTTTCGGAGGTAAATATTGTCTCACATCTACCATTTCTAAACCAATCAAATCGCGAGTAGCCGAGCTGGTATAATTTATCAATCTATAGCCACTCTAATCGAGGTAGCTAGCTTCCGTTTCGAAACTTAATACTTCAAGCTAGTTCTGCTTGTCAAGTTAGGCCTTTTCGATTTATTCAAATAGGGTTTTAGTGCCGCCAATTCTTGCGAAAACTGGTCCTAAAAGAATAAAACTTGTAAGTAACCTGTAACACTTTGTAAGTAAACAGACAAAAGGCTCTGGTCGCGTTCAAAATGCCAATTCTTTCAAAATTTAAGAAATAAAATTTAAACAATGTGCTATACCTTAAACAGCTTTGAATCTAGACTTAATTTCCCTTTTTGTATTTTGTGATGATGTATTTTCTTGAATTTCCAAGATTTCTGCATAAACAAATCGCGAACATTAATTGGCAACTGTTCATTAAATATAAACTCTGACTAAAATTATCCATCTTTCTGCAGGTAGACATTTGTATACGTAATTCTCATGGCGCCGAGTAACATTAAGGATTAATTTCGGAAGTGTTTTAAACTTTTTCCAAAATTGCCCGAGTCGCTTCGCGACATATTAAACCTAAATTTCACGAGGAACCAAGTGATTAGTACTACATGTTTAGGACATCGAGGGCAAAATCCTTCATTCTCGATCTCCGCGGTATCCCACGAGAAAGCGTTGCATATCTTAACTCAATTATTTCAAATTTGTTCGAAAATTGCAGTAGATGTAATTAAGCCTTTGGAACATTTGAAATCATTCGAAAATCTTCAGAGGTTTAAAAATCGATTCTAAGGCAGTTTCATTTATAATGGCCGACAAAATCGCAGAAAGTTACCAAATTGGATGGGATTTGTTCACCGATAACCTACTTTCAATTTTGTGCCACGTGATGCGTTTTATCTAATGAAATAGAACTAAAAATACTGGGTAATCATTGTGTGTAATAGCCCAAGATAGCAAACCAATCTAACTGTGTATGTATATCGCTAAGGTCAACGAGTGTGTATATATTAATCATAATTGTATTATTATCTAGATGACAAACTTAGTGATACACAATACCTTTTACTGGTTTGCAACTCTCCACTTCATTTTTCTTGAGTAAGTATTTACAATATCCTTTGGTTACGAATTTGCGCAACTCTTTGCGCAGATTATCCAGATGCGAGAAATCTTCGTTTTCTACAGTATATTTATACATAAAACGTCCTCTTTTAAGTATACGGTGAATCCCTCTTAACCAGACTTTGATTGGTAATGGGTTGTTGGCAACTTCTGAGGCCCAAACTTCTGGGTCACCGCTTTTTGGTATTTGGGTACCATAGGAATAGCTGAATTTGCTTTCTGATTTCTGATCAAACTTTTCTCCTTCCTTACTGTTGGTGCTAACAGAAGTCGATACTCCGGCACTGAAAAGACCTGCATATTCAGCAGAGGCCTTAACATTAAGTCCTTCCTCTTTCATTTTCTCCAGAGTGCTTCTTTTGAATCGGTACTCCATTCCGTATTTTGCTCCAAGCTCAATTTGATGAATATAATGGGTTCCGTACGTTTCAACAAAATTAACCAAATCTTCTTTTGTAAGTTTATTGCCTTTTACGAGTTTTAAGAGTTTCTCGACCTTCTTGACAAAAGATGGATGAAATTTTGTTTTCTCTTCATCTAGGGTTCCAATGAAGCGACTACACGAACTCTGAGTGCGTACAAAGACATATCGACCAGTTCGCAGCTCGCGGGTGTTTTTCTGATACTCCACACTTGCTTTGAATGCAAATGCTCCATATCCCCCTGATGCTTCCACTCCAGTCTTCATTGAATTCTCGTACGATTTCTCAGTGGACAATTCATCGGAACTGAAACTGATACTGCAACTGGTGCTTCTTTGAAAGGAGGTTCCATCGGGTATTTCCCTTGATCCATCACGTAAGGAATGCTTTGTTTTGTACGTCGTTTGAAATATCGAGTTTCCCAAGATCCCCGGGTCCTTGCTACCTTTCGTGACCGGATTGCCTTTTAGAATGTTGTATCCAACAAATAAAGAGCCAATGTTAGGAATTCGTTTGCGCTCGCCGCCTTCCAAAGCATCATTTTCTGTAGCATCTCCAGATGAGCCTGTTTCACTAAGATAACTTCTTCTGTCGGCTCCCTTCTGTTCACCAACTCCTGATGAGGTGGGGAAAGAAGGTGGATTGACATCATCGTCTCCTTAAAGAAACGAGTTAAAAATAAAAAAGTTAAGCCTTACTAAATAAAAATACTGCTGATTTTGATGATTAATTATATACAGCTCTTGTAGAACTTCCTACCTTTCTCTGTCGCAAAGCAGAGACCAACAGCCATCGCCGTCACGATAAACCAAACCAAAGCAAACTTATCTAGTGAAAGCACCATTGCACTTATATGATGAAGAATTGCTTGTACTGTATCTGTAAAGAAAAAAAGAAATACATTAGAACTTAAAAAAGGCGCTAAAAGACGGTTTAGATATGTTTTAGACGTCGGCAGTGGTGACAGGGAGGATTGGATTTATGGTGTAAATGAACAACATTTTGGCAGCTTACCGACGCCTAACGGTCAAGGGGTTTGATACAAGCTCGCTGTCAAGTTCCTCGATTTTGATAAAGATAAGAGCAAGACAAATGTTGGGAGAATCATCAGTAGGAAACCGGTAGTTCTTTACGGCTATACATGAAACCATATCCTTAAACTGTGGTTTTATGTCCTAACTAACCAAGGTCAAAGAATCAAAGCTTACCTTCTCAGCGAGAGGCGACAGAGCGTCGAATGAGCTCTTAGAACCAAATTTACTGTATAATATAAGCAAAATGGGAATCAAAAATTAAACAGCTTGGCCTGTTAATATAATGATTAATTCATCGCAGCTCGTAACATGCCAAAATGATGACGTGATCTCCAGTCATTAGAATACTGTCAATACCCGGTTAACATTCGCGCTTCTGTGGTTAAAATCATCGAGTCCCCCATATATACAATACTAATATGCCACGTTATAATCGACCTAAAGATCTCACTATTAAGTAATCTGACTTACATGAGAGGGAAATTGTAACGAATCATCTTTTGTGTGACTAGTACTGGAGGAATAATTTATTCAAGGTTACTACCTAATTTCCACCTGTTGATTTTTACCGTCAAGTAAACGTATCTATTATTAAGCTTGTAGCAAAATTAAGCAAAAGGCCTGCAAGTCTGAAAGTTGACCCCGGGACCTCTGTCAACGAAGCGAGAATAAAGCCACTAGACAAACAGTTTGCTTGTTGTTCCAAATAACCTCGACCTTTTGCTTTTATCGTCAATAAGTTGTTTTGATCATTAACCTGCTATTAGCAAGAATAAAAACAAAGGCCTGTCTGAAAGTTGAACCCTGGACCTCTGTCAACGAATCAAGAATAAAGCCACTAAAAAAATTGGTTACTTGTTGTTCCAAATAACCTCGAACTTTTGCTCTTTTTGTCATTAAATTTATTCCTCACTAAATTACTCTTAGCAAAAAGTGAAGAAAGGATTTGTCTGGTAGTTCTTAATCTAAGGACCACTCGCAACCCAAATGCAAAATTAAACCCGGCCCTTCAAAACCTATATTCTGCCTCGAAACTCGCTTTCCGTGTACACATTCAGGAGGTTCGCGCATCCTTTGTAAGGTTTTTGACGATCGGTGTGATTATTCATGAAACAAAGACGACGTTAACTATTTTGCCTAGCCACTTTTATTCATTAGGTAAAAGTTATTCTATCTATACTTGTCTCCGCGGATAACTTTATCCAGTGGATAACTCCAAATCAACTTTCGTCCGACAAGGTCATGTCATCAAAATGAATTTAATCTGCTGGATAAGAATTTTCATGTTGTGATAGCGCTTGTCTAGGCTTCTTACAAACGGGCCCAGCTGGGTTTAAATGTTTAAATGAAACCTAAGCAGGTACAGTTTTAGAACCAGACCTGTAAAGTTTGATATTGACTAGACACGTGACCAACTTAAAGTCGAAGCAGTAAACTTAGCAGTGGGAAACTCAGGTCTCTTCGTCAGGAAACTCGATATTGTGGCTTACATAACCTAAGTCAAGACAATCATTTAGAAAGGCATTAACTTTTCACCCAATTTCAAACGAATCGGTTTAGAGGTGAACTTCATCTTCAACGTAACAATAAACCCGAAAACCTTTTAGATTCAAACTCTATTAACATTCAAAACGTTTAAAATGTTTTCTGCGCAACCAGTGCTGAGTTATTTATAGTTTTTAAGAGTGAAATATTGCAACAGATTTAAGTAGATTGGAGCTTGAAGTAACCAAGTAGAACGGATGTACTTACCGGCCGATACCTTTGGTAATGCCATATACCAAGAACTAATTTGGTAGAGCAATTAATGAAGACTTTCTAAACTTGGCGTTCCCCCAAATCTGAACAACTGAAAAAATATTCGTTTTTTTGAAATACTTTATATTTTCTCATATCAAAAAGCGTGCCCTTTGAAACTTTCTTAACAAGATACGGTTCAGTTTTCTAAGAAAACGATTAAAACCCTGCAAGAATGTTTTTCAAGTTCTTTAAAATATTCAAACGATTGTTTTTCAAATCATCCTTATACATTTCAATTACCTGAATCAATTTAATTTTGTTTAGTTCAGACAACTTTGGCTTGAAGAAGTTCTTCAGAGTTCTAATGAAAACGTGAAAGGAGCAGATTGAGGCTAAATCTCAAGGTAGGAAACACGATTTTAAAGCTATCAAAAGTTTGACTTCTCAATTGCTGTGCGCATGCCCTGTTATTTGGTTGCGGCTGCGTAAGTGCCCTTTGTCTGCCGAGGCGTGTTAGTAAGAGAAGTCTTTTGCTATACTCATCAGTCTTGATACAGCCGTTTCATTTCATCATCCTGACCCACAAACTGTTAACAGATTTCTCTTCTAAAGTGACTTAACTTTGGATAGTTGGATAACTCAATGTGGAAATGAAAAATGGAATAAAGTCATGAGATAGATCTTCTGAAAATATGTTCTTAGTAATATACGCTTGGGTCGCGAGTGGTCCTTAGATTCACAACTACCAGACAAGCCCTTTCTTTACTTTTTGCTTAGAGTAATTTAGTGAGGAATAAATTTGATGACGGAAAGAGCAAAAGGTCGAGGTTATTTGGAAACGCAAGTAACCAATTTTTCTAGTGGCTTTATTCTTGCTTCGTTGACAGAGGTCCCGGGTTCAACTTTCAGACAGGCGTTTGTTTTTATTCTTGCTAATAGCGGTTTAATGACCAAAACAACCTATTGACGGTGAGAGAAAAGGTCGAGGTTATTTGGAACAACAAGCAAACTGTTTGTCTTGTGGCTTTATTCTCGCTTCGTACGCGTTGAGAGGGGTCCTGGGATCAACTTTCAGACATGCAGGCCTTTTGCTTTATTTTGCAACTAGCTTAATATTAGATACGTTTACTTGACGGTAAAAATCAACAGGTGGAAACTAGGTGGTAACCTCGAATAGATTATTCCTCTAGTACTAGTCACACAAAAGATGAATCGTTATAATTTCCCTCTCATGTAAATCAGATTAATTAATAGTGAGATCTTTAATTAGGTCGATAATAACGTGGCGTTAGTATTGTATATGGGGGACTCGATGTTTTTAACTGCAGAAGCGCGAATAATAACCCGGTATTGACAGAATTTTAATGGCTGGAGATCTCGTCATCATTTTGGCATATTACGAGCGGCGCGCGATGAATTAATCATTATATTAACAGCCAAGCTGTTTAATTTTTGATTCCCGTTTTGTTTATCTATACAGTAAAGTCGGTTCTAAGAGCTCATTCGACGCTCAGTCAACTCTCGCTGAGAAGGTAAGCTTTGATTCTTTGACCTTGGTTAGTTAGGACATAAAACCACAATTTAAGGATAGGGTTTCATGTATAGCCGTAAAGAACTACCAGTGTCCTAGTGATGACTCTCCAAACATTTGTGTTGCTCTTGTCTTTATAAAAATCGAGGAATTTGACAGCGAGCTTGTATTAAACCCCTTGACCATTAGGCGTCGGTAAGCTGCCAAAATGTTGTTCATTTACACCATAAATCCAATCACCACCGTTACCACTTGCCGACTTCTAAAACATATCTAAACCGTCTTTAAGCGATTTTTTAAGTTCTAATGTATTTCTTTTTTCACATGAAGCAATTCAACTGTTGTCGATGTTGTATCTTGGAACCGTGATTTTCAAGGTATTGTTCGTTTTTCGAAGATTTTTGTCTTGCTCAATACGTTTCTAATAACGGAACCACAGCTTGGCACATCCCTTTGGGTAACGGCCCCTAACTAGTGCTTGCAGAGAGCTAAATCTAGGATCTCGCTGTTTAATATGGACAAACTCCACGAAACAAAGAGAAGTGTCTCTGACGTCATTCGACAGAATAGAACGAATTTTGATGCTTTTGATGCGAAGTTTTAATTTTCCAAATACTGACGTTTCGATTGTAAGCTGTTCGACAACACATTTCGATATTGATATTGAAACCTACTTAAACGAAACCGGAAAATTTATTAAACACTACTTTGATTGAAACTCTCATAGCATGAAGCCATGTGAAAATTGCAAACTTATTAAGTATACTGGAACGAATTGAAGTATTTTGGAGCAAGAAAATAGCGAAAACTTTCATTTCGCCCATTTAAGACTGGCCATGGTAGCATTGACTTAATTAACTATTCGTCTGATCACGCAAAGGATATTGGGTTTTGATTTCTTCTGTTTGGTAGCTCAGGGTTTGTTGATACTCTGATCTATTAGTAAGCTTTACGTGACTTTTGTAAAAGTAATTGAGACTGGAATCAACGGGTTTTACCTAAATAAGCGCAAATGCTACGAAGACGATGACAGTTTTCTGATATCTACTGTCTGGCACGCAAAGAGTTAGTTGCGCATTAATTATTAGCGCCGAACTATTTAAAGTTTTATTCCCTTTTACTTATATTATACCATGAAGTATGTTCTAAGATCTCATTCGACGCTAGTCGCCACTCGCTGAGAGGGTTATTTTTCTTTAACCATGGTTAGTTACGACAGAAAATAACGGCTTCAGTAAAAGATTGCAATTGCTTAGAAAAGAGATAAGTATTACACTTGTGTTATTTAAGGTTTATCTTAGAAACGTTGGAATTTAACAACAGTACTCCCTAAATTTTGTCAACTTGCATCAGACTTTTTTCTATTTTCACACCTCTAAGCTTTCTATAACATTGGTGTAGTTTTGATGTGTTCTATATTTTTCTTTTCTTTACCAGTCCAGTTCAAGCGTTCTTTTTGTGGTAAGAAACTGAAGGAAAATGGAGCTTTCACTCAACAAGTTTGGTATGATTACGTTAACCTTGACGATTATGGCAGCCAGTCTCTGCTTCGCGACAGAGAAAGGTAGAAAGCTGTTCAAGAGTTATGTAATATTTAGGGTTTTCATTTCTTAAAAACTGGACTTAATTTTCTTTTAATTATTTTCTTTTATTTTAGTCGTTTTTTTTTCTACTGACGATGATGTCAATTCAGTTTCTTTCCCTACTTCAATAGGAGTTGGCGAACAGTACGAAGCCGCGGGAAACAACAATCTGACTGAAACATACCCTTCTGGAGAGGCTATAGAAAATGACGCTGTGGAAGACAACAAATGCAAACATTTCCCTAACACTGGATATATATTCAAAGGATACAATATTCTGAAAGACAACCCGGTTTCAAGAGGCAAAAGGGACCCAGGGATCTTGTTACTTCCAATATTTCAAACGACGTACGAGCAAGGAAATACCTTACAAGATGGATTAATAGAAATTCCTGACGGGACCACTTTTGAGAAGATCCCGAAGTCCACCGAAAAATCGTACATGAAATCCTTTAAGACTGGAGTGGAGGTGTCAGGAGGGTATATGGGATTTGGGTTCAAAGCAAGTGTGGACTACCAGAAAAGAACCAGCGAGCTGCGAACTGGTCGTTCTGTCTATATACGCACTGAGAGCTCGTGTGTTCTATTCGAAGGGGCCCTAGATGAGAGAAGAGCAAAACTTCATCAAGCTTTTGTCGAGGACATTAAAAGGCTTGCACAAAGCTTGAGCAGTAACACCCTTGGAAGACAACACTTGCGTAGTTTTGTTCGAAAGTACGGAACCCATTATATTTATCAAATTGAGCTTGGAGAAAAGTATGGAATCGAGTACGGGTTCAAATGGAGCACTCTGGACAGGATGAAAGAGGAAGGACTCAATGGTAAGGCTTCTGCAAGCTATGCGGCTGCCTTCACTGTCGGCGTGGAGACGTCTACGAGCACCAAGACTAAGGATAGGGAGAAGTTTGAACGCGAATCACAAACCAAGTTCATCTATTCCTATGGTACGCCAATACCAAAAGGTGGTGACACACTAAGTAGGGCCTCAGAAGCTGCCATTATAACGCATTGTCAGTCAAAGTCTGGGTAAGAGAGATTCACAATCTACTGCAAGGAGAGTTAC
This sequence comes from Hydrozoanthus gracilis, assembly GCA_025388745.1. Taxonomy (NCBI): domain Eukaryota; kingdom Metazoa; phylum Cnidaria; class Anthozoa; order Zoantharia; family Hydrozoanthidae; genus Hydrozoanthus; species Hydrozoanthus gracilis. The sequence continues at coordinate 13,373 of JANVCF010239037.1, forward strand.
TGGAAAAAGCGGTGCAACGATTGATCCTTCGCCTTTGAGCGCTAGACTGCAAAGATTCTTAACCAAAGAATACTGCAAGTATTTAATTGACAACGGAGAGGTGGAAAGTTGTGAACCAGCAAAAGCTTTGGTTCAAAAACACTAATCTTTTAGAATTGATTCAGCGGATAAGATGTTATGAGCACTTGATTTTTCTGTGCTCTATTTTTCTACTTTTGGTTGATGTATGTTTCTGTTCCATGAATACAACAACAACAAGCGGAGTGATGACAGCATTTTATGAAAACGACCGGGCAAGGTAAGGTGTTCTGAGATATGCAACTCTTTGCAGAGAACGTGGATTAAGCGAGGATAGTGAACATGGAGAAGAAGAAGGTCATGCTAATTGAAATGAGTTGTCCTTGAGTGACGAAAGGAGAACATGCCGAGAAGACTCTGAATTACCCTAGCTCCGCTACGATACGAAATGAATTAAGAAACAACAGCTAGGATATGTTATCTACCAGCATAACATATTCCTAGATGCCCTTGGAAGATATTCAACAAAAGTTAAAGATCGTCTGAAGCAGTTAATAGAATTGAGAAGCAAGTCAATTTTCCAGTACATAGAACATTGTCGGACTTTTAAGATTCTTGCATTAGGCTCTTAGCTAACACGGTTTACGTTATATCTTAATAATAGGTAAAATTTCATTGACGTCATACCCTCCCTCTTTCAAGACAGAAATAGAACGTTTTAGAACATTGTATAATTTTGGTATAGATTACGCGACAGATATAAGTTAAATGTAGAATATTACTATTTCTTTAACAAGTCAGTTCACTGATTAACAAAAAGGGGTTACCTCTTTTATTTACCCTGTCAAATATTCATATTTCGCTGTTAGTACTGATATTACTTTGTCTTTTGTTATTAATTCTTTAAACCTCATTTTTCAAATTTTCTACGATTTGTTTGTTTTCTCTATCATTAGACGATTTGGTAAAGCTTAATGAACGCAAAGTGTGTTTTGGTACAAAAGACGACGACCCTGGAGTCTTTCTTCTTAAACAAGAATACAAGTTGACTGCTATGAGGCTTGTCCACCTGGCTGGGGAAGTCACTTGCAAAAAGGGGTCTGAATCGAGGCTGAGCAACTGGGGATGCGTATCATTCGAGCCTGTTACAGAGTTTGGATTGAATGTTTACTTAAGGTTTGCAGACAGCAAAGCGCGAAGTGAGTTTTTTTCCCAGACACCAATCACCCTGATTTTAGCAAGATTAGAAATTATCCAAATGCAAGGTGGTACAGGCTGAAAGGTTTTAACTCGCACTCTGATGCTCTTGAGATGGCCTTTAAGGGAGATGTACCAGAGACTTTCAAGGAAGGACGAAAGATTGAAGTCTGGTATGGTGAAGACTTGTTCAAGGCGCATGAATGGGGATAATGGAGGCAATGTCTGTGTGAACATCTATGGCCATGTGTGGTCGTAGAAAGGTAGGAGTAACGTTGAGAAACCTAAACATGAATACTTAAGAAAAGAATGATCAAGATATCATAAACAAGGTCTCGACGCAGTGGTACTGGCTGGTACGGTTATTACAGTAGCTTATTTTCTTGCTGTAAACTGTGTACGTCAATGAACAGCATGTGTATTATGCAACCTGGAGACGTAAAAAAAGCGTTCAGTTACTTAACGAACACAGTTAACAATTAAGCTGTAATATCCTCTATCAGTTCATTAACGTACACAGTTGCCAATTGCAAAAATGAATACAATGGCCAACTGAATTCTTTTTCGACAAAAAAATGGTCTTTCCAAAGTACTATCAAGGAAAAAATTATGAAGGGTTTCATATTGCACAGTAAAGTATTGTTCTGTTTTTGCTGTTTAGCATGAAAGATTCCATACTGCACGACAAAATCTTGTTTCTGTTTTTTTTTTTGTTATTTATAGTATGAATGATTCCGTATTGCGCAGCATAGTCTTGTTTCTGTTGTCCAGTCTATTATGAAGGACTCCATACTGCATAATAAGGTCTCCTTTCTGTTGTTGTTTTCAGGTCCAGCGTGTGGCCTCACTCCAGTCAAACTGAAAATCATCGTAGAAAGACAACAGTGAGTATCAGATGCATGCCAAAGCCTGGGTATCAGATAACGTTTATGAACATGTAAAGTATGACAAATAAACAATCGGTCAGAAAAAGTTTTCGAGAATTTGTTGTCTTCTAACCGTACTAGCTATTCACAAAGAAGCTGGTTCGATTAGAAAATTGTGTGTATGTGTTTTGCATACGCTCATGAAAAACGTTTCTTTAAAAGCGCGCTTTTTTTATTGTCCTATTCTATAGATGTTCTGCCTGGGGAGAGGGGTTTCCTATATGTCGTCCGACAGGGTGCTTTTTGTTTCTTTTAGGGTTTGAAATTCGGTTCGGTGTTGCTTTTAGGGTATAATAAAAACAATAATAATAACAATAATAATAATATTATTAATAATAATGATAGTTACAAAAACCATGCTATCTACAATATGAAAAAAAATCGAAAGAACCTATTTACTAAATTGTATTATAAGAGTTTAACAAAAGAAGAATTCGTAAGCTAATAAATATATTATAAAAACTATAAAAATATAAACTATATAAAAAAAAGACAAAA
>JANVCF010239148.1:0-15814 GCA_025388745.1 Hydrozoanthus gracilis
CCGTCGGAGAAGAGAGGATCTCATCATACTGGTGGCACCGCGGGATATCGACCTCAATCTGTGGCAAAACGTCAAAATTTTTCATTTGCAGTTCAAAGCAGAATTGTTTGTTTTCTTGTGTTGCAACTTTCTTCTTCAGCAAAACGGATTTACAAAATCAAACAAATCTCAAGATTTTAAGTAATAATGGTTATAACAGAATCAAACGTTTTTTTCCCTTATCCTAAAAACTCTTGATATCCAAGAAACTTTCGTCTTTATCCAAGAAAGTATTGTCGTTATACCAAAAGTTGTTGGTATCCAAGAAACACTTATTGTTGTCCAAGAAATCTTTGTTGTTATCAAATAACTATTTTTGTTATTCCAAAAACTCTCATAGCCAAGACATTCCAGAATTTCTCTTCGTTATGACCCTGAGATGAGAGATATTGTCATAGGCACCTGCTTTTCAAAAACTCCGTCTGCTCCGCCAGAAACTCTGTCTTTTCCCCAAGAACTTTTGTTGTTATACCAAAAGTTTTGTTCTAATCCCAGAAACTCTTATCATTATCCAGGAAACACTTGTTATTATCAAAGAAATTTTGTTGTTATCCCAAAAACTAGTGTTTATCCAAGAAACTCATGTTGTTATCCAAGAAACTTTTGTAGTTATCTTAGAATTTTTGTCATTATCCAAGAAACTCTTGTAGTTATCCAAGAAACTGTTGTCTTTATCCAAGAAACGCTTTTCGTTGTCCCAGAAAATCTTGTCGCTATTCCAGAACCACTTCTCTTTATCCCATAGATCAGAGATATTGTATAAGAACCAGTTTCAACCATTATGTACGAGCACGCTGTGTGAAAGCATTACAACGAGCTGACGTTTGACATTACGCATTAAGTCTTCAAAGAACCTACCTGCCGATCTGTGGGGGTAGTAGACTCTTTGTCAATGGAATCGTAAGTTGACTGAACATCTCCCTGTAAGGACAATGCATCAACAGAACCCCAAATGAGCCAAAGACTGCACGACTAGGATTAGGAGGAGAGCAGGAGGAGAGGGGGGGGAAGGCTATAACGTCAGTTTTTATCACACAAAGCAACCACGACGATCGACCAATATCGCCTAGCACTTTCATATATCACAGAGTTACTAGAATTTTATCGGCCTGGTCGTGCTTTAAGATCATCATGCGATTTTTTAAGACTAAAAGAACCCGGTTACAACCTCAAGAGCTATGGAAAACGAGCTTTCTTTGTAGCAGCGCCAAGATTCTGCAACAAGCTTCCATTTGAAATTAGGGTTTCCAATAATGTTAAATATTTTAAAGAACTCTTAAAAACCCATCTTTTCAAGACTACGTATGATGTATAGCAGCTACAGTTACTGTATTTTTTACCACCCTTTGTCATTCCCTTTTTACAAAATTGTACCCATTGTTTTTATCCCCTTTTTAGAACTGTAAAATTTTTTACCTAATTTTTACCTTTCATTAGTGTTACTTAATTATTAATTGTATTGCATCTATTATTTATTTACTTATTTTAATAACTATTGTAAAGCGCACAGAACAGCAATGTATGTTGCGCTATATAAGAAACAATTATTAAATATTATTGTTATCGCCTATAACTGCGAAAGCAATCTTCGCTGATCGCTGTAGTTGCCGCATGTTCGAATTCGCCGATATCTAAAAACAACCTCAATAACTTGAACCCTTGGTAACTCGAAATCTCTGCTAACTTGAACTACAACTGATTTTCACTTGCATCTGTCTCGTACCTTTATGGTAATTCTAACTCTTACAACTTGGAACCCCGATATCTCGAAGTATCTCTTCAATTTCCTTTTACAGTTCGAGTTACCAGGGTTCACCTGTAGCTATTTTAGGCCCTCACATGAGGTTTTCGTATGACTTCTTCAGGAGTGCTGTGAAACGTGAGGTCCTAGCGTAAATGCGTAACAAATAATACGGTTTATGAATTCTAGTAACAAGTTTCTCCTGAAAAGTGAAAAGAAAAACATGCACTTTGTAAGGTGTCAACTTTCTTAATTAGGTAGAAACCGTAGATTTCTCTGAAACCTATTTAGATTTATAAGAATGAATATTTAATGAATGGAGTTTCAAAAACTGATTTGAGAATTAGCATTCTTGGTGTATGCATAATTTTTAAAGCTGAATGGAAATTCAAGTAATTGAGACTTTCATTAATTAACTTTAACACTCTTTGTAGTTTGGAATTGGGAGTTGTGTACAATAAAATGTACTAAAACTTTCATTTATCATGTAAAATGACAGCACATCGAGCTAAACACCGATTGTCTTGAATTCCTAAGGAATAATATCTTTTTATCGTGGTCCTATAAAAAAAAGTTAAAAATATATCGCAAAACTATTCATTTTGCCCATCTTGAAGAATAGGTGCTATTCTTACTTTGAACCAGTTAATGAAACCCTGTGAAGTAATCGATTATTTATGCTTTTTGTTTGTCTCGTCTAACTTTTGAACCATTTGATGAAACCCTATAAAGTGACCATTCATTTTGCTTGTCTTGAAGAGTAGAAATGATTGGTGTTATCAATTCTTACTTTTGAGCCAGTTGATAAAACCCTATGAAGCGACCATTCATTTTGCCTGTCTTGAAGAGTAGAAATAATTCGTGTTATTCTTTTTACCACTGATTTGTTTTGCTCATCAACGATCCAAAGAAATGCAACTTATTCAGACTAAGGGCACTCTAAATTCCCATTGGATAAATGACGGCTTCGCGTTTCATTGGCCTTCTATCATTTCTGACCCTTTTGTCTTTTTATTTTTTCACAGATTTTTTTTATCCTTTATTTCACTTTGTTTTCTACCAACCTATACATTTGGTTAATCACTTTTTGCATGACTCTATAAACCTTTCTCTACTTGTCTCAAACGAAAGACTATGCACTCTAAAACGCCTGTATCTTCCACTTGTCTACACTGTAAAGTATTTACCAAACTGAATTATGTAGAGATGGGCCTTAATCAGTCCCTATCAACCTAAACACCAAAGCTCGTTCTATGAACACATAAGGAATTGATTTTTGAAGAATTCAGTTTCGAAACCGAATGCTTCGATCTTTTCTTCTAAGAACGATATCGAGCTAACAAGCTGAACTTGAGCGATAACGCTTGTACTGAAGGCTTGCCAAACTCGTCCCCAGGTTCTCTCTCTCTTGGGGGCGGGGAGACTGGAAACGAGGTTGAAGGCTCCCTCCTTTTGAGTAATTTGTGCTACCATCATCCGTTTTTAAGATGAATTTTTTTCGTCGTCTACGTTTTTCGTCATCTTACAAACGATTCTTGACTTCAAGCATCTTTTATCAATCGTATCTACTACCTTTTAGATGTTCGGTATAATGAACGAACTAAGCTCTTTCCTCTTATATGCACTTGGCTGAAGCGAAAGTAGTTGAAAGTTTGTGTTGCTTTATCTCACTCTTTTCACGGGAAATCAAAAGTTGAACAGTTTTATTACAAAATATGTCTCCTAAAAAAATTTAAACACGTTTTTCAAAAGTTGTTTGAAAGCACGTCTGTAGCTTGCACTCTGCCAAGTGTAGATCAAAGGGTTTACTGCCGCGTTGAGAAAGAGGAAACAAACAGCAACTCGAAAGACAACATGTGATAACAGACCCACACGAAACATCAACCAAAACGAGCAAAAGACTCCTAGACATACCACAAACACAACAGTTACTGTAATAAGTGTTTTGACAATTTTGAGCTTCGCTCTTAAATCCTCTTGCTTTGACAACCCTCCTGGATTCGCGCCATGAGCTGTGTAAAGTGCTCTCACCGTACCGAGATAACAGTAACTCAAAACAAAAACTGGGAGGACGTAGAAAAGCACAAAAAAGAGTGAAACATAGATGGTTATTCCATTGTTGGCCAACACCCACTGGCAACTTTTGCTCTGATTGTTAAAACTCACTCCAATTACAAGCGGTAATCCGTAAACGAATGCGATTGTCCATAACATATAAATAGCATATTTGATGTTTCTGCCTGTGAGCTTTAACGCCGATACTTCGCGGAGTGGACGCGCGATTGCCCAATATCGCTCCCATGAAATCAGCGAGAGTGTCAGCACAGAAACGATTGAAGTCACGAGCGAAACTGTCCCAAATGTTATAAATTTACAGAGAATTGTTCCTGCTGTCCCGCCGGGATGATTCTTAACGAGAAAAAGTACAGTTGCGTTAGGTATGGCTGAGAGTAAAGTTGCTGTGTCAGAAAAAGCAAGGTTTGCTAGCAGAAAGTTCGTGGAAGTCTGGCTTACTTTCTTGAGTTTTACCGCCGCAATTACGAGGAAATTGCCACAGGTACCCAAAACCACAACAGCGAAAAACAAAACTGAGAAAGCTATTCTGATGTCTTCACTGTACATCCATCCTGTTTCCACATTATCCAACTTTGAAGTGTTTACGTGACTGTCCGTGGAATAGTTTGACATTATGTTTTCACCTCGTGACATTATGTTTTCACCTCTGGCTGGTTTCGTGAATTTCCGAAGAACTAGGGCAATAAGATGTTGCAAGTTTGTTTTAAAATGATTCCGCTAACGACTTTTGCAATTTCCTTTCTTGCCGGCGACGATTAATTGTTTTACAAAACATATTGTGTCAGAAATGATTTCGAAGTCTTAAATGGTCTCTAAGCGGCAGAAATCAAACATCTAGTGAAGGGTTGTTTTTAACCAACCTGTTCTATTTGTCATCTTTGTGTTTGATGAATACAGCCACCTTTCGATCCAAAAATCAACAGAAACGCGATACCTTTCAGCACACTGTTGAAGTCTCACAAAACAGTCTGATGCAAAACAATGGTGTAGATGAACGTTGATGTTTCCTTATCGCCAATACAAAAGTCTCCAGATCAGCTGTACCGACAATAACGAAAACAGATCTATAAATAAGAAGCCAACTGATCTAAACCGCACGTTACTGACTTTCGTTTAAGCTCTGCTCACCTTAGCCAGGTTTGTCAATGGTTTGTTGAAGTCTGAACAATTCACTCAACAGAAAATTATCGCCACGAATTGTGCAATCGGAAGCAAAAGAAATGGTGTCTCATTGGGTATTGACTGATTATCGATAATAACAGCCAATCACAGGAAGAGCAAGATAATAATAGCAAATACTTTTAAGCGAACTCCGCTAAAAATGACTTATGTCGCACTAAAAGCATGAAATAATATCTTTTTTATCAAATACAAGTGTCACTACCTTTAAAGAAGAGCTTTGTTTGCAAATAAGTTCTTTTCTAGAACTAATAAACGAAAATTTCTCGATAATCACTTTAACGACAACTGCAGAGCATATCTAATCAAGTTGACAAAGCCATTACTTTTATTTATGAAAATTTGACGGCGGCTTGAGTGGCGCTTCCACCTGTTTCGAATCAAGGTTAAAAAACGCTGCCTTTCTCTGAGAGTCGAAATGTGTTTGAAAACAAACAAAATGCAAATTCACACCAAATTGGTGCCAGCTAAATGAATTATTTTTGGACTGCAAATAAATGTCCGTTTCGAAAGGCGCTGTAATTTTTCTGAGAGGACATGTCCACAAAAGTCTTGGAAAATATGGGACAAACTTCAAAAGTCGTTTCTATGGCGTAGTTTCTTTTATTCCAAAAAATAATTTTTCACACATTAAACATCGCTAGCAAAATTTTTAAACAAAACTTCTATATTGTTGCCTGAAAAAAGAGGAAAAGTTTTATTTAACGATTGAAATCACTGACAACAGAACGATTTTTCACAACTTTAATTCCGAATACGTCTAATGCTATACTATAATTAAGAGTCTCATTGCACACTGAGCTGATTTCGAGTTCTCGGTTTATTATAATATTCGTTGCCAAGCATTCTACTAGAAGTTTTGACTTGAAAGATTAGTCTATGCAATTATAGCACATTCAAACCAAAATCCAATATCTAACTAAGTCAAAAGTTCGAGACATTTTGAAAGACGATTATGATTTTCACCAGCAGAGCTATACGCTTTTAATGAGTACCAGCAAATTTTCGGTGGGTCTAAACTGTTCTTAATTTTTTTGGCGATATTCTTACTTCAAGATCATACAAAGCACTGGAATATATGTACAGAACATACAGTTACGTAGGATAAAAAAATTACAAACTTACAGTTCATCTTATTTCTGTATTTAGTTCGCTTGTAGCGGCGGTAACTTTGTTGCAAAATTGAGCTACTCTCAAGGGAATATACGTCATGTGCTAAGGTGTTCATTTGTTAAAAATCGTTTACTTTCAAAAGTCGAAGCGTTGAAAAGACCAAAACTCTACAAGCAATGTAAATAACTACGTTGGCCAGCGCTGGCATGGCAGTTTTAATCATGTCTTGAGCTTTGAAACAAGTCACGGTTTATGTTATACAAAACAAAACGCGACGCAAAAGTAGCTTAAAATACAAAGAAATATTCTAGCTACTTTGAATAATACTTAAAAATTCGAACCCATTTGTTTATGTAAAAGGCTTAAAGCCAAACAGCTTATGTGTTCAAATTCTACAGGCTGTTTTAAGAAACAACTTTATTAGAAAGACAAGGCTCATATTGGCCAAATTTTAAAAACAATTTTAGAACAACCTGAGGCTCGGGTTTGATAGCTGTAAAAGAAATATTTGGTAAACTCGACCATTTTCACAAAGAATGAGGTGACTAAAAATGTTTGTGTTGAGTTCTAAAACGTACTCGAAATATTGACACTCATGGTGACGATGATGCGTCTGTCAAGAACCTAAACACCTTCGTCGCCTCTTTCTCCCTCACTCGACAGTTCTCTGTTTTACGGACCGGTAGATGGATCAGAAAGAAGTTGAAGCAGACATTAGGGGCTCAGTATCGCATAAAGAACGAGCCTTCTTCTGACGAACCTCATAAACTAAAAGCTCGATGCTTAAGTAAGTTTATAGTCAGATCTCTGAATGTCAAGCGTGAGGTGCAAGGTTCGATCCCAAGCCTTGCATGATTGAAAATTTTCTGCGGCTTTTATCGCCACACCGTCCGTTGACAGAGTCATGCAGCCGTTGGACTAGTCAATCGTCTATTAGCAGGGAACTTAAAGTAAAAGAACCCACACACTGAAATAAGAGCTTCGTTTCGACCCGTTGCTGCATGTGGTCTGATTTGACTTGATCACTTACAAGGGGCGTTCATCTCCAACGTTGTTGCTGAATGCGCGTCAAAAACCGGCGCCCATAATAGAGTCTCTCTTCAAGTTCCCAAAAAATACTGAATGTAAACCCACCGAGGCTTAAAAAAACAAGAGCTAAGAACTGTTGTTATTAAAATGATTACCAAAGCTCCAATTTGCTTTGTGCTTTGCTAGTGAGACACAAAAGAGAATTAGCATAACAGTTTGCAGCTGATATTATCTTTTTGATTATGAAAACTTAAGACTGATTAAAAATAAAGTAAAATTTCATAAAACCTTCCTAAAAAAACTTGCAAAATAACGGTCTCGAATTAAACAGCCCTGTTATTAGCGCAATTTTATTCTATTTTTCTAAGTAAATATATTTCCCGCTATGTTTTTGGTACAGCTTTCAAACATTTAAAACCTACAAATATACCGTATATGTTTTTTTTCATCAACCATGCAAAGATCAACCTAAATGTGATAAGTTTGTGAGCATCGCCGAAAATATTTTTGGAAACTTCTATTTCCCAGCATTATTTCCTTGGCCGGCTGAAGCATCTTTCATTGCTACGTTATTGGCTTTTGGAGAAAGACAATATGTTACCTTTTAAAAGTGAATAAAACGTTCAGAAGAATTAAAAAAAACATAAACTTTACACGCCAGGCAGGAAGGTACACTGAAAATCGACGCTTTCTGAACAGAATATGCATGACACATCAGCTGCTTATAAAAGCAAATCTTATCACAAAAGTGTATTAATTCATAATTTAAAAAGGCTGAGTAAAGACAATGCGGTTAGCGTTAAGTTTCTCATTTGCAAAAGTGCGCAAAACAACGAAAATGCTCCTACGAAGCTCCATACAGCTAGTAGTTCGCTAAGCCGACAAAACTTCTCGTGATCTAGTTCTTGTAACTAAATTGCAAGAATGATTAATATACCACGACTTTTGTGCTAAAAGCCGGGTGAATAAAACTAATTAACATATTCTAAGTTTTCTAATAGAAGAGGACGCAGAAGTTATTTGTCTTGCGTTTACTCTTGTCGATGACGAATAACGCCATCAGTTTGAATTGATTGCACCCTAGCACCAAAATCTGATATGCGGTTGCGGTTGTAAATCATCCCTCACCGTGAATCAATTTTTCCTATCTATATTTAAACTCTTTCACTTGTAGTTTTTGAAAAACAAGGAAATGATTCTTTGGCAAAAGAAACGAAATTTGTTATTGAAAACAGCCTTTTATTTACAGAGCTGACTAGAGACTCGAATTTTTGCTATCTATATTTAAACTCTTTCACTTACAGTTTCTTAAAAATGAGGAAATGACTTGATTCTTTGCAAAAAGAAACGAAATTTATTATTGAAAACAGTCTCTTATTTACGGAGCAGACTAGAAAATCATTATTCTAATGTTCCTGACAACCATTTTCCTCTTCTTGTTTTTAACAATCTAAATTTTAACGAGTCGCACTTAAAACACCTTTGATAAAGAAGTAATTTGGTTAAATGAAACCCTTTCTTGAAGAATCTATAACGAAACACGTACTCCGAAAAACATCTCCATTCTTGAATTTAATTTTGTAAGCCAGACATTTCATAAAAATATTTCGTTGACTGCGGAAACGAATTCTGTAAAGATTGACACCAGCAACAAATAATATATCATAAGGACCCACACGAAGACACTTTCATACAAAACTGATTATTCTTCTGGTAATGTAAATTCAAAAGGGCAGAAACAGCATTTGGAACTTACAGAAAAACAGCGAGCTAAAAGTTTTACCAGAAGAGAAAAAAACGAGAAACAAATAAACGAAACGAAATTGTTTTAAAAATAGAGGTTAAGAAAGGAAAAAGATAATTTACGAAGGGCCAAAACCACATTTAATTAATTCTACATACAGGAAGGCATGTGTGGACAAAAATTCTGCTTTGACTTGGTAATAAAAGTTCATCTCCGCAGAGCTCTAGCCTGATTCTAGCGAAGCAAGGAAGCTTTGAATAAGAAGTTTCGCTTCTAGAAAGTACGACCAAATCTGGAAAGGAGAAGGGACTGGGGACGAACTTTAGTTAAGCGGTATACATTGGAATCATCGAACTTATAGTGTTCAAAAGTGTTACTGGATATCGAAAAAGGAGAAAAATGTCGTTTATTTCATTACAAAACTATTTTGGTTGCTGAGATATCAAGGTTTTAAATATGCAAATTAGATAGTTTGTGACGTCATGTCAGGAACTTCTCTTGAACTACCAATGCAATGTACTTGAAACTCGGCAACAACTTCATACTCAACAAACGACATTCAACCTAGAAGTTTTGATGTTGCCATAACAATATGACAGGTAGGATAGACCTCATATTTCTAAAATTTAAAATTTCCTTTTTTTTTCTATCGTAAAACATTTTCTGCAGTTACAGTCTCCGGCTGTGGTATTCGCTATGTACGATGAAAAAGAGAAGACTTTATTTTATATTTTGGTGGCAATTTTTTTTACTTCAAAATAAAAAAGGGCTGGGACCAAGGATTTAATTTGCCATAGCCAAAGCATAACAAAAATCACAACATGTGTATGTGTTAGTGTAAAACATTTGACCAAATTCCAGGATCACTGATTTGGTGTTTTTACTTGTTGTTTTTGTGATTTTTCCACAAAATCCTGACATGACGTCACAACCTATGCAATATGCATATTTGAAAAACCTTAACATCTCAGCAATCGAAAGAGCTATTTTAGAGAATAATCAGCATTTTTCATCTTTTTCGAAAAACTTTCTAACACTCTAAGTTCTAAGACATATATATTTTAAAGAGACGACAACTTGGCACCCTCCCATTGTTCCGCGGCATTTCGCTTTTCCCTCAGAACCTTAAGATTTTATAGTAAAAATACGCCAGCCTGTGTACAACAGATTTAAAGTAACAAAACTCTTATACTTATTAAAGCAATAATTATTTTTGTGCTATAATAAGTTAGCCAATCATAGAAGTCCGAAAAAAAAATCAAAGAAAACCTTTTCGTTTTCTGTGTTCCCCACATAGAAATTTTCTTACATTTAAAAACAGAAATGTTCAGCTAGAAAGGAATGAATTAGTGAAGTGGAAAGAAACACATTGTTTTTATTATGAAGATATGGTCCGTTTTAAAAGTTTAGCTAATCAGATGAACGGTTTAACAATATCCCAATTAGTACCTTTCCGCATCCAACTGCCGCTCAACTATCTAGTTCTTACTCGGACCGTATAACTTAATAATCAAAGCCACGCAGTTGTGAAATCAGGGGTAAATTAAGTAACCATAATGGTGAATTCATGTGAATGTTATGCCTGTTTTTATTTCTCTAGAAGTTCTTCACAAGTTGAAGAGTGTTGCTCTGGAAAGTCAACACCAAGCATTGGATTTCGAGTCCATTATATTCCACGATTTATAAACCTACTCCAGAAAAGAGCGTGGATCGAAGTGATAGAAAGTGGTAGTGATAGATTCTACAACCCTTCTCGATCCTCCCACTCCCCCTCATGTGACAGAGAAGTTCTCACCTGTACGCCAAGTAGTGCTGCCCAAACTTTGTTCCGCACAAGTGGAGGGATGTCAGTCCGCGCTTCTCTCACTATACGATCCTTGGTATAGGGATAACCCTGAGGCCATGGCCGGAGAGAAAGAAAACAAATCCCTAGATTAGACCATTATTTACTCATCAACAAGAAAACATCAAAATCATTCAACTGAAACCAAAGATTTGGGTTCAATGAAACATGTCATAGAGCAGACATCTTTAAATTGATTCGTTACATTCGTGCTATAAATGAAGAAAATACATTACCTCCAAAAGTCTCTGAAACAGGACAACTCGATGGAACTGAAAAAAAATGAGTGAGCAAAGTGATTGAGTTGTATCGGAAGTTCCACAACTTTAGTAAACATTTATGACGTTATGAAGTGATTTACTTGGCTAAGGCCTAAGGGTCTTGCTGCTAGGTTTGAAAACGTTTACCCTGGGTCAGTAAAACCACAGCCTTCAATAGTTTGACGTAATTTCTTACACACTAACAAACTGAGTTAAGCCTGCTCCTTAAAGAACATGAGTTCAGGCAAAACTTGTGATATTAGGAAACAACCTTCCTTTTATTGTTGTCACCAATCCGGAACTTAACAAACAAGTTTAGTTTTTTGAACTAACTCGTTTCCCTAAGGGAATCGGGATGACTTAATTTATACTAAGTTTCATATTTTTTAATAAAGACGCGGCAGTTTTCGTTCAGTTTTAACTCTGAAGATGATCTATTAAGATCGAAAACGTTTAGTTTTTAAAAATCACATATACTATTTTTTATCCATTTTTACTAAGATTTTAACGAGGCGGAATTATGACCAACCTTCCGGGCTGTTTTGCATTACCTGATAATCTACGGTTTTCTCTCTTATCACGAGCGGTAACTCTGCCGTGTCCAGCATGATTGGGTTAGGACTGGAACTGTAAGAGCAAACAGATAGTTACTCTGAGCACTGAAGTAATAATATATTAATAACGATAATAATAATGACGGGTCTGTAAATAATAGTGATGTTGATAGCACTTGAGTTGACTATGGTGATCATGATATTGGTTATCATTGTGATGATGATGATGAACAACTTTGAAATGACTGATTTACCTGTCATCTTCAATTAAAGGAAAGTAAACGGATTCATCGACGTGTTTTAGCCTCTGCATTGGGAAAAGAGAAGGAAATAATTTATTACTATCAAAAAACAATGAGTTTATTGAAATTATTTCTATCATTATTGCTGTAATTGCTATCAACTACATCATCGCCATCTTAGAGAATTAACATCATCCACGAACGAACAGTGCTACTCTGTTCGCGCAAAATTCCTTCGTGAAATTTTACTTGACGTCTCCAGTTTTTTTATTTTAAGAGCTTTCATTGCTTTATTGTTCGAACCTTAGTATCTATAGATAACATCATCTTTGTTGTTAATACTAGATGGATACCAACGCAAATAAGTTTGGCTAGATTTTCTACCAGAGAGAAAATAATTGAAAGGGTAATATGGCAAAGAAATAAATGAGGCTTGAAAAAGGAAACGAAATCTTGAAGTAAAGTGGAAAAGAGAGAACAATCAATCTTTTCTGGATGATTCTGGTTTGTCCACACTACATTCCGTCTAAACAAAGAAGAACTTGTTTTGTGTGAGTTCCTAGAGCAAAAGGCATAGCTGACAAGCTGTTGTACCTCTCTGAGCTGTGAAAGGGAGGCTGTAATGGTTGTGTCGTCAAACAGCATAATTTTATCCTTTTCCATCCCCAGCCCTTCACCGCCGTGAAGTTGGACACTGTATATACAAAACCGTCAGAAACAAGGTTATTGCGATGTTTCTTTTACTCTTACACACAGATTTATCGATGTTACTAAAAACATACATTTAGGTTAAGTAGGACAGTAGCGTGGGGAACATTTCAACAACATTTACACTTGTGGGCTAGGCGCAGAGTCTCAAACTGAACCCCTACGGAACCTTTCATAAAGATACCTCAAGAAAATGCCACACTTGCAAGCACCTTATTCACCGATCTTGTCTTGACAGACTTAGTCTTTAAAACACCGAACCAAGATAGCAACTAAGTTATATCTGTAAGGGAATTTAACACCTTTTCATTCCGCTATCCTGTATCTTTTAGAACAAAAAAATTGCTGATATTTAAACCTGCAAATCCTCCGGTAAATTGTTATATTTGCAGTGAGAAAAATACGCCTAGAAAACAGAAGTTTCGTTCCTAAATGATGTAATTTTTTTTTCAAAGACTTATGGGGAGCAACCCCCTGACTTTCCACCAAGCTTGCGCTCGTAATGCCGTTTTCTTTGCGGCTCCCCAACACCAACCTCGATCAGCTGTCCTATGTTATAACACGTCCAACATTTATTTTACTGTTGTTCAAACTCAAGACTTTGCTAAGGGTGAAATCCTGGCTCTAAATGGATAGAGTGCGTACAACGTCAGAAGGCCATGCAAACTTACTGGGGTAAGGTGAGGACAGGTGGCTTCGCTTTCAGCAGTCCTCGCTTCTTCAGTTCTCCCTGGAGATCGCCACCTGCTAGAGTCCACAGATGGTACACTTCTCTTAGGGGTCTGTAAAGGCAAAAATTAAAGGTGAAAGAGAGTCCACAGGATAGTAAACGTCTCTTAGGAGTCTGTAAAGGAAAAATTCAAGGTGATAAGATTCCACAGATGGTACACTTCTCTTAGGGGTCTGTAAAGGCAAAAATTAAAGGTGAAAGAGAGTCCACAGATGGTTCACTTCTCTTAGGAGTCTGTAAAGGCAAAAACTGACGGTAATACAGAGTCCAAGGGTGCATGGTGTTCGTCCCTTTAGGGTCTTCATGTGCAAAAACGATGAATGAAACATGTACAACGTCCACAGATGGTAAACTTTCCTTAGGGGTCTGTAAGGGCAGAAATTTCAGACAAAACAGAGTCCAAAAGAAATTTCAAATCTAATTTAGCTTTCCTAACTCTTCGTAAATATCGTTGATAGTTGATTACACATTTGCACGTTGAAACTTTTGTAAACCATTGCATGATTATGGTTTTGAAATAAAACCGAAATATAGCTGTATTCCACCTTGAAATCTTATTTGTTTATTTACTCGATCATATTTTAATTGGAAATAAACAAAATGATTATTTTCGGCCTTTGCTTCGCCCTTCATTTTCTAAAACTGTCAGGGACTTTAGATTTCGGACTAACCTGCGGAAATCTGACGTCGCCACGCACAAATGTGCAATCAACTATTAATGTTTACGAAGAGTGAAGAAAGCTGAATCGGATTCGAAACTTCTTTTGGGCTGTAAGAGACATGAAGCTTACCCCGAATTTATTCGCTGGAAAAACGTGAAAAACAGAGTCCATAGATGGTATATTACCCTCAGGGGTTTGTAAGGGCAAAAATTATAGACACAACAAAGTCTATAAATGGTATACCCCTTTGGGGTATGTAGGGGCAGAAATTATAGGCACAACAGAGTTCATAGATGGTAAATCCCCCTTAGGAGCCTAAAGGAAACTTCCAAACGCCAACTAAAATTCATGAGTTTCATATTCAAATGATGAATCATTTCATTGAAGGTATGCAAGCAAATAAACGCTGGTTACTAATAAAATTATTTCGTTAATTTATGTCTTTTCCGAGTGGGATAATTTCATTCATGTTTAGCATTATACGTTTAATTGTAGCTACCTGTCTGCCAGAAGATCTTCTTGTTTATTATCTGGTGATGAAAAAAGCTTGTTTAATACCTAGTTATTGTTAGCAACTATCTTACAACAAAGTACAATTTTAATAATAACATTCATGAAAAAATAACGACTCAGGACTCGAATAACGGTCCCTGCTACAATTGGAAAAACCGATTTTTTAAAATAAAATTTGAGAATAAAAGCACAAGACCTTTCGGCAACTTTGTTTTTGGCTCTTCATTTTGTAAAGCTTTGATAATGCGAAACTGTTTGTCTCACTACTCACATAAACATGTTATAGTCAATGTTGGCAAAAACTCAAAATCTTCTAGATTCTTCTTGCACGTACAGCTCTTGAGTAATAGACAAATTATCTATTATCACCTTCCATTACTTGCTTTTTCAGTTGTTCAAGGTCCAGATGACGTGAACGATATACTGCTGGAAACGGGTGGAAACCGTTCTTTAAATGAACCTGCACGAAGAAAACAACAACGGTCGGTCAGAAACTATGAAAATAGGTGACCTAAAAAAAATGAAGGAAGAAGAGAAGGGTTTATAAAACGAATCTGAAAAATAATCTCTCATAAACTTGACACTCAAGGTAATCGTTCATGTTTTAAAAGGCACAGGACGAAATGATTTTTTTTTTGGAATTGCTTTCTTCTCTTCTAATTAACGACACATCCGTTTTTTTCTCGATTCAACATGAGACAATGTCAGTAACTGTCAACTTCAATCATGATTAGTCACGACGAAATTCGTAAGGAAAGTTTTCGTACCGTTTCCTTTTCGATGCTGGCAAAAAACTCGTGGTTAAGAAGGTCTGCTGGTTCAGGTCTGTCAACAAACAAAAAATAAAAATATGAACTCGTTTAGCACCTTTAAAAAGATAACTCATAACGCCTTTACAGGGGGTTCAGTTTTTAATGAGTACCATTACATTATTGGCGGTATGGTACCAGGCCTTCCTTGTTTCATGTCTTGTAGATGGATTTGCAAATGTCTGTCAGTTGTAACGTTGCAACAGTTGAAATCCGCCTTTTCTAAATGTTTCCCTAAACGAAATTGTCGGCGGTGCAGTTGCCGAGGAGTAAGGCAACGAAATTCGAGCCAAAGTCAGACCACAGAATTACCACAAAACGAAATTGTTGGCGGTGCAGTTGCCGAGGGGTCAGGCAACGAAATTCGAGCCAAAGTCAGACCACAGAATTACCACAAAACGAAATTGTTGGCGGTGCAGTTGCCAAGGGGTCAAGCAACGAAATTCGAGCCAAAGTCAGACCCAAAATTACCACAGAACGAAATTGTTGGCGGTACAGTTGCCAAGGGGTCAAGCAACGAAATTCGAGCCAAAGTCAGACCCAAAATTACCACAGAACGAAATTGTTGGCGG
>JANVCF010239259.1:1307-15998 GCA_025388745.1 Hydrozoanthus gracilis
ACCTTTCAAGATAAGACAGAAACAGTCCAGATTGTAGGTGGTTGCAGCAGAGGTCAGTTTAGGGTAAATAAACTATAATTTTAAGATTGTTGGCATCCTGGACTTGCATTAAACCTTTTCACTCCAGGCAAGTTTATCAACAGCATATTTCTTAGACTTCGTTCAAAAGTGACCATGACTTAGTGAAGATTTTGGAATTAAATAAAATTGAAATAATATGAAAAGTAAAAATGTGCAGCAGAAGGTTTTTCAACTAACACAATCTCTGTCTGCAGTTTTGTGTTTAATTGCTTTTCTAATTTACAAATACTGATAAAAAAAGAAAAACGTAGTAGTTTATCAAGTTGTAGCCATTTCTCTTTGTGGAAAAGTGTTAATAACTTACTGTAGTAATCAACTTAATGTATGTAATATCTGATAGACATCAAAGTCAAACCAAGAAACTTTTCTAAAAGGTTGAAAAGTTAGAATGATTATAAAATGCTTTGTACAGATTCAGTGGAGAAACATGTTAGTGGTCATAGAGAAAGAAGCTTAGGAGAGCTTATCGCAGAAAAGAGGAAAGAAATCTTTGAAAGGGAGACTAAAAAGGTATGCAGTGATAGGAGATAAATTATGGTGTGAACATCTACCAGGAGGAATGAGTTATAACTACTCTTCATTTAACATCTCAAAAAAGTTTGGCCTCACAACCTCAACAGTCTTGGTTTTTCTGGACAGATAGTAGAAGGTTAAGTTAGATGTAGTAGGTCGGCAGCACAGTGGCCGAGCGGTTAGCATGTTCAACTCGTAATCCTATGGTAGCGTGTTGGAGCCCCTGTCAGACCATATACTGTTTTGTGCTCTCGAACAAGACACTTTACCTGACTTGTTCTGGTTGACTCAGCTGTAAAAGTGAGTACCAGTTCTGCAGGGGAATAACCTATGATAGATTAGTGTCCTGTCCAGGGGGAGTCAGAAACTCAACCTGGCACAATTGAATGGAACATAATCACCGAGCAACTAAAGTTAAAGAAAGAATTTAAGTTTTACATTATAAGAATTAATAGATTAGTTAAACCTTTTGGTTTTTGAATAATTAACACTGTATTCACTTGCAAGGTCATACTCGCAGCTGTCATAGGATTGACTCATAAAACAGTTATGGAAATTTTTAGCTGGCTGGTATTAAGCAATCTGTTATTAACTCTAATGTGGTTTCAAGTGAGTGTTATGCATTGCAATAAAATATACAGCCACCATCTTTGTCAGAATAGTCGAAAAGTAAGGTTGCCTGTTGACTGATTTTAAAGTCTTGCTAATATATTTCATTTTGTCAGAGTGAGTGCTTACACATTACCATGGCTGACCAGCTCTTTCAGCATTTCAGTCTTGTACTTCAAAATATGGCTTTGGACAATAACTGTGTTGTGTCAATCGATTTCAATATACTTAGGCAAAGAAAAACTGTTAAGACTAACACAACATGCGATGTTGGTTTGAACCTGTATGAAATGTGCTTACAGGAACTCGGAGACGAACCTGCATCTCCAACATTCAGCGCTGCTGTCCAAAACAGTGCATATGGGCAACAGGGAACCCAGCCCGCAATGGCACCAGTGCACGAAGAAACTACCAACTATAACCACAATCCAGAGGGCTCAAATCCATTTGACAATCAAGAGTAAGTACCATTGCATTGTATCATTGCATTGTACCATCACATTTAACATCCCATTTTATCATCCCATTGTATCATCCTTTTGTGCCATTCCATTCTACCATCCCATTCTATCCCATTTTATCATCCATTGAATTATTCCACTGTATCATCCCATTGTACCATTCCATTGTATCATTCCACTGTATCCCAATGTATCATTCAATTGTACCATCCTTTTGTACTGTCCCACTGTATCATCCCATTTTTATCCTCCCTTTGTATTATCCCTTAGTATCATTTCATTAGATCATCCTCTTTTACCATCCATTATCATCTTCAAATGGGTCCTCCGTAGCTTGCCTTTTTGTGATTTGTCATTTTGTGTGCAACTGAAGTAAAATGAATATTTGTATGTTCAATTAATGGAAAATCAATAAACAATGCTTATAATGACTAGATACAACGTCGACTTGAGTGAAGCAAGTTTTATGGTTTTGAAAGACAATATTAAAAGCCATTTTAGCAAATATAAAAAGCTTAATCCGTTCATGCGTCTGTGTAACTGTCAGGTCGATGGTTATAGATCAACACTTCTTAAAGTGTTGAGCAGATGACAGTCTTTGACTGCCTCTTGGGAGGGCACTGATACACCATCGATTAGCCCGAAGCAGAAATAGTACTTGCTAATACAACTGAGTTGACTGAAACAAGTAACCATCAGGTTTCTTGGCCACTGCGCTGCTGCTTAAGCTGACTTTAATCAAAAGTGAAATTACCTGTGGTGAAACTATCACTTTTAGAATAATGAAGTGCCCAGTGCAAAAATGACCTAAGTGACTTTATATGAAACACTAAATTCTCCCAATGGTTATCAAGAGATAACAGAGGTAATGTAGGGAGATTTGAGAACTTCATCAAAAGTCACTTACATCATTTTTGCACTAGATCATTCAATTTGCCAACCAAATAGTTTTTCATCCTTGGAGTTGAAACACTTGGTCTGCTATAAAAATCAGTTTCACATAAACTAAAAATATTCTTACTAAGTCTATGCTTGAAAACATTCATTTTCTTTGTCATTTTAAGTACATTCTAATAAATACCCACTGCTTCAACAAATTCTGAAGTTTGTAAATTTTGAGATTTTGTGACTTTGATTTTTGAATAATTTAGCAGAAAAAGAGTTAATTTATGTTTTTCTTCTCATTTTCTCAATTGTCTTCAGACCAGAGCCAAACAACGACTGGGATGAACCTCCTCCTCCACCAGCTCCTAGCTCAGTGGGTGTCCCAGTCCGGGCCATGTATGATTACACAGCAGTCGAGGAAGATGAACTAACATTCATTGAGGGAGATATTCTAACGAAGCTTACAGACGAGGATGAACAGGGCTGGTGTCAAGGCCGCCTACATGGTAATGAAGGACTTTTCCCAGCCAATTATGTCGAACCGTTGTAAGAGATTGTTAGCTTTATAAATTTTTCAGAGTAGTTTAATAATAATTATGTTTCTCATTGAGGCGTGTTGCGGAGAAACTTGAATAAGTGCTTATCACCTTGTTTAACCTTGTGAACCCCAACCAGTTGATCAACATCTAACTTCTCCTTACATAACACAAGCAAGGTTTTGCTGTTAGCAAGGAGAAATTGAGGGTTGATCAAACAAATTAAACTACAAAAGTCGTAAAGAAAAATTTCTTTATAGCTGGTTACAAAACTAATTAAGAACTTCAGTTGGGAGAACTTTATCATTTCACCATTTGTTTTGTTCTGGGCTGTAAAAAAACCAACTGCAAAGAAGTTTTCTAGGTGACAGCTGAGATGCGAAGCCAATTTTTAGGCATAACACACGTTTGGTAGCAGTAACTGTTTAAAAACATAGGAATTTCAAGTCGCCTAGCCTTAGACATAAAGAAATGGGATGTGGCCCTGAAGAAATCACAGATAACAGACAGTCGAATTTAAGTATTCTGTAGATGGTATGACATGAAAATGTCTGTCATTTTCACCCAGAGAGTTCTGTTAAAAGCGCTCATCAAATTACCAAAGGTGCTCTGACTTTATTTAAAGTTGAACCTTTCTTAACATGATACTTTTATCAGAGGTAGAACTTTTGTTTGGAGGTCTGGCTTAGGTGCTACCTTCTCAGAATTACACTAACAAAAACTTCGATAGTTTTTTTGGTGGGATTGGTGCACGTAGTGGAGTGTGTAGTATGGAGAAAGTGTGGCAAGGGCATAGCCAGGGGAGGATTCCAGGGGTTCTGGACCCCCCCCCCCTCTCCTGTTTTATCAGTGATTTTATCTCAGCAAGAGTGTAATGCTTGCTAAAAGTACAGCAAATGTTACGTTGGTACCTATTCGCGTTTACAAAATGCGAAGATTTTAGACCAACCGTTTTCATTGGAACCCCCCTCCTAGAAAATCTGGCTATGCCCCAGTGTGAAGTAGACATAAAACACACTCAGGGCTCTAAATTAACCTTTTTTCATACAACCAGCTGGCAACCAGAGGCAAACACTTGGTTGTCTAAGCACAAGTTTTATTAGCCATATGTATTTTCAATTTGTGATCCGTATTACCTCAGCTGTACGCACAAGAATAATTTCCTTTGAATTCAGATTTGTTTGCCCAAGAAGGCAGATAAGCTTCATGCGTTCGTCAAAATAATTGTTTATCATTTTATTCAAATCAACAACTCTTAGTTAATCAGCTGCAAATGTTTTTAAGAAACTTTAGTAGCCAGCTGGCTACAATTTGTAAGAAACAGGTAGTAAGCACTTATTTCGTGGTAGTATTGGTCTCCCAGGGTTGGCAAGTTCAGCACAAGAGCGGGAAAAAACGACGACGGCTCGCGTGCTTTCAATAGACCTTTGACCAATCAAAATGCGAGTTACCTCGAAAGAGCGGGAAAAAGCGACGATGGCTCGCGTGCTTTCAATAGACCTTTGACCAATCAAAATGCGAGTTACCTCGAAAGAGCGGGAAAAAGCGACGATGGCTCGCACGCTTTCGATAGATCTGGGCCTGGTTGTACGAAGCCTGGATAAGCTATCTGCTGGATAAAAGCTAATGGTCGTCACTAATAAATCAAAGATTATTTTGACTCTTTGTTTGTTTCTCCATCTCTGGTTGTTAAGTGAGTGAAGACTCCTAAAATAATGGTTTAAATGGTGTCAAATTACTTTCATTATAGTTTTACTACATAAAATAGGAGGCACTTACCCGGCAGATAGCTTATCCAGGCTTTGTGCGACCAGGCCCTGATGCTAGATTAGCTTAAAGGAAATGTATCCCCTGTCAGTTTTTAATTTCTCCTGATATGTCGCCAAAGCTTCGCGTGCTTACGATAAAGTATGGCAGAAGACGATTCAGGCATGTTTTTGGTATTATTTCAAACAATTGTCAAAAAAAAATGGCTTGTTGCCAAGACCAAAAAGATAGGTGGTGAACATAGCTAGTTTTTATTTTCTCCAGATATATTGTCAAAGTTCTGCCTGCTTACGTTAATGTATGGCAGAAGACAGTTCAAACATGTTTTCGGTATCATTTCAAACAAATGCCAAAAAAATTGCTCGTTGCCAAGACCAAAAAGATGGGTGGTGAACATAGTGACACCCCAGTAATGAGTTAAGAACAGTTTACTACAAAATACATTTCTGCTTGGTGGTTAGTTAAGTAAGTTTGTTTAAGGATTGTCCTGATTAGCGTTTGTGTAGCTCGGTATTTTGTTAAGTAAGTTTGTCTCAGATCGGGCCCCGATTGGTGGAGTTGCAGCTCGGTGTTTTGCTTAAGTACAGCTGTTCACCACAAAATTTACATTCTTAGGTAAATGTTTTGAATTTTAGAGAAATGTTATTATCTATTCAAGTATAAGTAGAACTAAATATTTATGTGTTTATGTGCTACTGACATATGTCAGTGCATTTTATTGGTAGAGATCCGTATGGAAGGCAAAGTTGAAACAACCATTAACTTTCTGAGCAGTCTTTTTTAGTCTTTGGACGACATACGTTGCTCAGCCCTTTTAATGGGATATTAGTTTCAAAAGAACCCTTCCTGTTTGTACAGGTAAATGCAGAAATGGTTTATACTCAGATTTTTTCAGCTCCATGTAAAGTCTGAAACAAAAACGCTTTCCATGCGAGCTTTTTGAAGTCAAGGTTGTCAAACATTTTCTTTTAATTTATTGTTGAATGTGCACAAAATATTAATCTTTAATAAGATAATAATAAGTAAGCTCCCGCCCTAATTTATAACAATATGCAAATTCGGTTTATGGCTACAATTGGCATTAACAGTAATAGTTTCTACTTAATTCCCTTCTTTTGAGTGGCACTTGAAACCTGATCTCTTTCTCCCCCCCCCCTCCCCCATTCCCTTTCCTTTAGCTCAGGTTTTGTAACAATCCCCACTCTTGTGAATAAAACTCTTAGGTTTATGACAGTAAACTGGTGGTGCCAGGCCTGATTGAATTAACTGATGCAGTTTTACAAACGTTTAAGTCTGCCAGTGCCAGTGCTCGATAATAAGCCTTATGCATGTTGACGTTGAGAATTTTCGGACAATGTTAAGTTGTGGATTTCATAGGTTTTTCCCTTAACTGCAAAGTAAGCATACTACAAATTGAAACAGTTTGTGATTTAAAAAAAAGACTTGTCTCTGTTTCAAAGATTTCGAGCGAGTAAGGTAAAACGGTTTCTAAAGAACACGACAGTAGCTGTGTCGTGATAACAAAAATTTTCTAAAATTGCCAGAGTATTTTTACATACTTTTAATGCCGATTAAGAATATAAAATCACATGCAATTATTGCTATGAATAAAGATTTTTGTGAAGTTCTCTTTATTTCAGCTCACTATTTATTGAGTGTTTTGTAAACGGGACTTAACTAGAGCCTCTCGGGCAACACCACGTGACTACGTAGTAACTGGCGTTGCCTCATTAACAATCCAGCGAAAATGGAAAAATGTAATAATAGTTCTAAAGAAAGCAGTACGCTCTAATAAAGAGTGATTTGAAATAAATGAATACATTTATGCGAACTTTTTTGTTTGTGGAAAATAGTTGAGATGACAGTGCAAAGTTTCATTTGCACTTAGCATTTTGCGTACAGAGTAATTCTTAAACAAATGCTTGTAAAAAATACGTGAAAAAATGATAAATATATCTTTTGTTTGTATATAGTTTAAAGAAATCACAATCTTGATCAATTATAACACTGTTTTGCATTCGGAAGAAAGCTATTGTATTTCAGTTTGTTGTTCCATTGGTTCATTTAGTGAGTGCCATTGTCATTTAGCCAATCACATTCCAAAGCCTTGCGAGTGTACGCTTTTGGGTGAACTTTTCCCGCCTTTAAGATACGAAGTGGCGTGTGATTGGTTAAAAAAGTGACGTGTCGAATCCCAACTAATCGAACTTTTTAAAAGTGAGATGAATATTTGACACGGTATAGCAAGGGTTTTTTGCGGAAGGATGGAACCCAGCAAGGAAGTATGGACCACACGAGAGCTGAAGGCGCTGGTCTCAACAGTCTTTGGAACTGTTTAAACAGGATTTGACATATAAAGAAAGCGCTAGTTTGATAAATGTTCACAAGCTTTTTTAGGATAGGTTTTTTTTCTGTAGTTGAAAAGAATGCTAAATATTTATTATGTATTCTTAAGCAATAAAGACGTTTAACTGTAAGAAAGGTTTTATGTTTTCTAAATGGCAATCAAAAACTTTGTTAAGATTTTTGTTGCTTTTGTTCTCAGAGGCCGTCAACGAGAAAATCGTGCGGGTTTGTAATTAAGCTAGTGTATTCAAAGGTTTGGCACTTTGCTAATAATCGAGCAGTAGCAACAAAGGTTTCAAAGAATTGTATTCATTTCGGTAGGATGTATTCTCCGTGGGGGTACTTTACTGCAAGTGGAAATATACCAAAACCTTATTTCGATTATAAGGGAGCCGTAGAATAATCTCTCCAGCAGGTGTACAACAGCTTTCAAAACCTTGGGACGTTTTGTACCTTTGCTGGATAAAAGCCCCTCCCCCCAGGGGGATAC
The DNA here is from genome assembly GCA_025388745.1 of Hydrozoanthus gracilis. Taxonomy (NCBI): domain Eukaryota; kingdom Metazoa; phylum Cnidaria; class Anthozoa; order Zoantharia; family Hydrozoanthidae; genus Hydrozoanthus; species Hydrozoanthus gracilis. The sequence continues at coordinate 8,996 of JANVCF010239259.1, forward strand.
TTGGGGGTCAAAAGGGTGGTGATGACGTCAGAAAAGTCCCTCAAATACCCTAAAACATCAAGGGATAAAAGTTTTTCACCCTAGAAAAGAATACCTTTCGGTTTTGAAAATTACCCTAAAAATACCAATTGAAATCTGAAAAATTTCCCTGGGTAGCTAGCAGGTCGGCGTTAAGGGAAGAGATCAAAACAACGGTCCACCCTAGGGAACCAATTCTTTTTTTGGGGGGGGGAGGTATTAGCCGCCATCCACCACCTTTTTTCAAAAAAGCTGAATTTCAGGAGCAAATATCAAAGTTAATAAAATAGATATTGATAAAGTGCTTGCACCAACGCCTTCAGTCGTGGAGAGAAGAGTCTATTATACAATAAAAAACCAATACCCCTAAATCAGCTTTTGGGAAATTGAGCTCTGAAAAAGTGGGGAGGGGTAAGGGAGTGTGTGCTGCCACCCACCACCTCCCCCGACAAAATTGGGTTCCTTAAAAATACCATTGTTTTGATTTCATGCCTAAGTCCCCTCATGTTGCGCTGAACGTGATATGCAGCAAATAATGGCGCACACGCACATTCGCCGAAGGACTTTTGTCCAGTGCGCAAGTTTGCTAAAACACGGGACTGCAAGCACTTTAATAGCTTCACGTTTTTAACAAAGCCTTTTAACAACCCCTAAAAAATACCGGACTGGCAATTTTTACCCCTGAAATACGACGGTCATAAAACAAAATAAACTGCCAAAGATTTAATGAATAAACCGGAATAAGCCACCAAAGATTGAATGTCACGGCGTCCAACCATGTTGCTAGTGCACCAAAAAAAGGCTAGACATATTCACCTCTTTATTCGCGTAATTACCGCACAAGTACGAACAACATTTGCCACGTTTATGTTGATTAACCTATGCTTGATTCACCGGCCGGCGGAAAAAAACTACCGATGCAAAAGCACAATACACACGCACTTAAATATCTTTGTAGTTTGTCCAGTAACTTATTGGTATTCAGCTTGCTCATATCCTTATTGTAAAACAAAAAGGCATAGTTTCACAAACTGATAACGACAGAAATCATTGTTTAAAATATATTTTTAAAGCTGCAAGAGTTCTGTACACTATACGAAGCAGTCTTGTTTTGAGCCCCGCAGCTTTTAGCAAAAAGACCCAAAGGATACCACAGGAAGCCCATTCAAGCAGTTCGAAGCTTGATCGAGGTTGAAGCGGGATAATAAACTGAAACAAACAAAGAACAATACATATGGGGCTTACAAGGGGGTGCTCAGATGTCGCTCGTCACACATTTTTGGATTTTTTTACGCATCTTTTTCTAGTGTAAAATGTCGCCGTCGTATTTTCGTCTGAAAAAATGTCGCTGTCATAGTTTTCAGTTTTTATATTGATAAATTCTTTACAGCTCCAGTTTATCAATCGTTGTCAAAAGCATGACGAAACAATTAATGTGTATGTTTTATTAGCGTGTTCTAAAATATCGTGAGAAACTCAATTGCATGTATTCTTGGATGTTTTATATAGTTGATACCTGATGCCCTTTGTCGCTGTCGCAAATTGTCGCGCTTCTTCCTGATAATTTCTGTCGCTTGTCGGCGCTTTGACAATTTTCTGTCGCCTCGATTTAAGACCGTGTCGCCTGTCGCCAAAATCCCTTTGTAGGCCCCAACAATGGAGTAGTATTTTCGAATAATCAAAAATCGGATAACCGATAAGGAAATTTTGAAATTTCCAAAATTAATAAAGAATAATGGGATAAGTAGTTGATTGAGAATAATTTTAATTAACATTTACAAGTTTTTAATAATTTAAAAACTCTACTGACTCGATAAACTTGGGACACCACAAACTGCGTTATCAGCCGGTTTGAGCCAGGCTTCCAGACGAACGTCAGGAATTTCCCGCCAAAACTAAAAGAGCGCGCGCGCAAGTGTTGGCGCTCGCTCCTTTTTACCGCCAAAGAAGAATTTTTATCGTCTGTATCAGCTTGTCACTGTACTCGTTATTTTGGTCAGAAGGACAAGGTTTTGATGAGAAGAAGTTGATTGTTAAAAGGAGTTGGTTAGGAAACGAAGTTTGAGAAGAAGTTGGCTGTAAACGGGAAGAATACAAGTCAGAAAATGAAAGGAAAAAAACATAGGCACAAGTCATCAAACACAAAATCAACTGGCAAACAAAAACATAAAAGGTTAATGCTGCGCTTTTATAAATAGCATTAGGTAGATACCGATCGTTAGCAATTTGAGTTTAAATTAGAGGCGAACTCTTCAAGTGCACATTGAAATAAGAAAACGTCGAGAACTGAAATGGCCTTATCTTACGAATCTTGTTTGTCTCGCCGGCATATGTGAGAATTTCGAAATCTTTCTAAATTTAATGAAAAGAGATTTAGTTACTTAGGTGGGTTAGTGTTTGTTTTGACGAGATAATTGCTTAAAAGTACTCACGGTTCTTTTGGTGTTAAAACTAACTATAAAGATAGTTTTAATAAAACTGCATGCAGTCCCATGCAGTGTTCGTCTCTCGGTAGCTTGATAGTCATTAGACTAGACGCTGTAAAGGCGTTCACTGGGCTACCTGTTTGTAGCCCTGATTCGTACTTCAACCTCGGATACATCAATCTGATAGTTTACATAGTGTATCACTGCTGTCTCTAAAGTATCCAATTGGTTCATCAGATGCCGCTTCAATGTCAGCTAGTGTGACAGGCAAGCATTTTGCTGTCCTCTGACCTCGCTAGGTACAATTTTTTTCTTTGCCCGCTAAATAAAATCTTATAAAACAAAGAATTTCTGCATGGAATATAAATTAAAACGAGGTCTCAGAGACATTCGTTTTCGTGTCGAGCTTGGCGGCCGCGCCAGGCAGCAAGAAATAGGGCATTTGCCTTTAAAGCTAAGATCTGGGAGTCCAGTCCGCAGTGGATGCACCCTCATTTTTTTTTCGTTTTCCCTTCAAAAAATGAAGTTTTTTTAAATTTTATTTTCAATTAAAAAAAAACGCTTTTTACAGCAGAAATAAGAAATGTTATCTTTATAAGTAATCTTAGCTGGCGACATAAAACAAAGGTTTTCTCATGCCGATATCACAGTATCAATAATGCAACTAACAGTAAATTAACAGTAAAACAGCGACGTGAAACCAACAGAAACGGAGTGTTGCAGCAGTTGAACCCAACTACTTCAAGCATGCCCTAAGCATCTCTATTAATTGACTAAATCAATGGAAAGGGTAAATTAATTGGGAAGAAACTAGTTTTGAAAAAGTATATCCAGTGTAAATACGGCCAAAAATTCGGGGTTTTTTACGTCGTTTTTTCAGCGAGATAAATTGGGCTTGCGGCGTTTCGTGTGGGCACCGTTTTTGCTAGATTCCACATCTCTCTAGTCACGTCTATCATTTCAACTTGACTTGATCGTGACTAAGTTCAATCCAATTAAGTGAGTTTGGTCAGGGAAAAAATGAATCAAACAAGCTTAGAAATAAAGTGGTAAAAAAACTTTTCCTCATCTTTCACAAACCTAGAAGCAAAAACGCTGCTCTTAATTGAGGCAGTTTTTCTATTCAAATTGTCAGAAAAGCGAGCTCAGAACAACAAATGGTTCGACTAGATTGAATCAGTCGACTTGAATTGCTATCGCGTTTTAATTAGTTGAGACTAAAAAGTTTAAACAATGAGATTCCCCAGGTGTCTGTAAGACTTCTCTCAATCGATCTTTCACTCGGTGAACAGAATCTGGAGCGTTCGCTGAATGGGATTGAATAATTACTGACAGTGGCCTAAAATTTAGCTCATTACTGAGATTCGAAAAGGTTTTTACTGGTTGCTTTAGTGGTTACGGAGAATCAGTTATGTAATCAGAATCTCAGGGCTTTTTCAAAAAAATATAGAACTAATTATGTAAACTAAATGAAAAGATCGAGTCTTTGATGATTTTAGCTCACTTTATCTTGGAAAAATTCGCGACCACTTTTTAACAGTTTGTCTCATTATTTTTACGTAAACGAAATTCCTCTTGGGTATTTGGGCGAACGTCAATCATCGGATATCCAAAAGATCGCTTGGTCGTGTCAGAAAATGCCTCCGTCAAGAACGTGCCCTCGCCAGGATACATTAAGAGATTTATTATCTGTGAAGGATTGCGTGGCGAGTTAAAAATCACCTAATAGTTTGTGTTCAAATGCACATTCTGCAAAGAGTTCCCCTGAAAGAAGAGGTTATGGATTTTATAAAATAGCAAAAAATATTAATAGCATTTGACATGGTTTCAGTATATTGGTGTTCAATAAGATTGTTGTCCAAAACACATTTTTGCAAAGTTTGAAAGTAATTCGATAAAAAAAAAAAAAACAAAGAGTTACGGCTGTTTTAATGTAGGGTATTTTCGTATAAAATTTGGAACCCTAGTTTAGTGGACTAGGACGGGATGAGACCCCGGGTCACCACTACGTCACCTTGTTGGGAAAAACTCCTGCGTTCGTCTTTGTCTCAATATTTTTGTTTAGTAGAAAATATCATTGCAATGAAATGTCAGTCAATTTTCAAGGCGAAGCTCAATAAGCAAAAATAATTACACCGAGAGCAAAGGGTGAAGATGGGGGAATGCTTTTTGAAAAATCATCTTTGGAGGGAAGTTGATTGTATTTCATTTTATATATACAACACCCCGCGGAGCGCACGAGAGTTGAAAATAAAACTGCTGATTTTGTTGTCTTGCGAGGCAGAGTGTTGAGCCAGTTCCCGTTATGGGAAATCTGAATCCCGAGGCAGTGGTGTGAACATCAAACAGATAGTTGATTGTCCAGACGACTCTAAGGAGCAATACTTAATGTAACCCAAAACTGGTACCCGTTAAAAAAGTAAGAGTTTGTCTCACATATATATTTACATACTTTGATATATGCTGTACATATGTTAAGAACGAGGAAAATTTATAAATTTACAAAAAGTTTCTCTACTGTTCTGTGTCAGTGAAGGGATAATCTTCTAGAACATGATTCCTAAAAAGCAAATTTTTTGTTTGTAGAGATAATTTACTGTAAGAAAAGCAAAAAACACTCAGTTTTGTCTAAAACATTGAGAAGCTAATAAAGCTCGAGAGGCAACTTCGTGAACGACCTACTGCCGACAGAATACGAAGCTACAATTTCTTGACAACATCTTAGAAGTGGTAACTTATTCATCGCTAAATTGATCTAGAAAACGTCTATTTACAAGAATAATACTGTTTTTTTGCAAACTAAGTCGGTACTTGAGTTTGTCTTTTCATTTTTCTTTAAGCATGCAATGTTCTCGAAAGATCTTACATCATCCTGTCTAATCTAAGTCTCTCGTTACTCTTATTTTCTCGCTTCTATCTCCTGATCAGCTAAATTCTTTAACAACAGATCCAAAAACAACAGAAGCAACTTCAAGAACATTCTTCAATGCGGACAGGCAAAACCTCGTCCAAACTTTGAGAGTTGGCCTCGGCCGACTGTTAAGCCCGCTGTTTTTGACACCGATAATCCCTTTGATGGTCCTTGCCACACTTCTTGAGATCGAATGTTCCGCTCACTCTTGTTTTTCTTTCTATGACACTAAGTTTCTCAAGTTTCCCTGCCCATACTGATCACATGACTCACAATATGAGAGATCTTTAAAAATGATGGTAAACTCATATTCTACATCATCATCACACCAGCTACATCAGAAATGAGAGCAAACCCAGATTGTGCGCTAAAAAGCACAGGGACACCAGCTTGCTTTAAACCTACTCACAATTTGAAAAATAAATCAACCAGCTTCGAACACTCAACACTCCACTGATATTTCTTCCCATACATTTCTTTGACCATACGTATTTGTTCGTTTCTTGTCCATCGTTCTTTTTCGCTTAGTGACTTAATCTTGCTTGTCCACTCTTCGGAATCAGCAACACAGCTGTCACCACAAGGCAGTTTTTTCAAAATCATCCCAAGCCCAGAAGCTGCACTAACAAGGACAGGGACACCAGCCGAAAGTGCCTCCAACCCGATTAGACCAAATGCCTCCTCTCGTGATGGCATAACAATAAGATCCGCCCTACGCATATGATCCTTCAGTTTGCCTCTATCATTACAGTACCTTTTCACGTACAGTTGAGATTTGTCAACCCATTGTGAAAAGTGCTCAAAACATTTCTCTTCCTCGCCTCTAGGAGCACATACAAGGTGCAATTTGTAGCGGTCTTTATCAAGATTTTTCATCGCTTCCGCAATTACGTCCAACCCCTTTAATTTGTAATCTTCTTCTGCACCACGGGCAAACAGGTAGACATGAAAGTTGCGTGTTTCTGGGTTAACAGAACGAACATCTGAAAATTCTACACTGAGACCAGGACAAAACTCCACAACTTCTCTTTTTGCTCTAGTTGCGCACCTGCTATACTTTTCCTTCAATTTCGGACCAACAGCAACCACCAGGTCGGCAGCTTCGCACATTTCCAATTCATCGTCATCCTTCTCGTTGTTCTCGGCCACGGGGTTGTTGCCCGTTTTCTGCTTTCCCATTTCCTCACAGTCCACGTGTACAAACTGGACCCATTTACAACTGGGACATCTATCCTTAATAAAGAACGCCGCCTTGCCAAATTTCCGACCATGACTAATGACAACCTCGGGTGAGGGTAGTTCACGCGGTAACAAGTAGAGCCTTTGGATCTGATCCCGGTTACCAGGAACTGGTTTTGCTTTGATCAGTGTGACGTTCTGATCTAAGGCTTTCGATTTTTCGTGTTCCGAGAATTCTAAAAGGTAGCAGAAGACCCTGACATTTTCCTGTTCAGCCAAATGAATAGCAAGCTGTCTGTTCAATGTTGACAGGCCTCCTTTCGAAGAGCCCCACTCGTCGCATAACAGCAGGACACTGAGCTTCTTCTCTTCAGAGCTGGTTGGTGTTACAGTTTTCACTGTCTCTGTGATGTGCAAGGCCTTCGAGAAATACAGAGTTTTCTAAGTTAACAGTGTAACTACTACTACT
>JANVCF010239370.1:0-15994 GCA_025388745.1 Hydrozoanthus gracilis
TAGTCAGGACTGGGAGGGTGGTCTTACTTGAGGGGATACTGTTCTAGTCAGCACTGGGAGGGTGGTCTTACTTGAGGAAATACTGTTCTAGTCAGGACTGGGAGGGTGGTCTTACTAGAGGGGATACTGTTCTCGTAAGCACTGGGAGGGTGGTCTTACTCAAGGGGATACTGTTCTAGTCAGCGCTGGGAGGGTGGTCTTACTCAAGGGGATACTGTTCTAGTAAGTACTAGGAGGGTGGTAAGCAGTGCGATATTTTAATGTGAAATAGTTCTGGAGGAATAACCTTCATATTGAAGACTGTTATGGCTTGTTGGGAGAATGGTATGACTAGTGAAAGATTGCTCTGGCTAGTTTTTTTACGATAGTTTATCTAACCAGCGAGAATCGTTTTGGTTGGCCTTATGAAATCGTTCTTGCTAGCAAAAAATATTCTAGTTTTGAAGTTGCAGTTTTTTCTCATAAGCAACTTAATTCCCAAACCAAAGTTAGAAGTGCTAAGAATTCAGTTTTGCTGAAATAATAAACATTACACTTTGTTTGCTTCTCGAGATGAGCCCACTATATTGAGGTACAGCCAATGTAATGTTCAGGTTTTAGTCAGTGAAGATATTGGGTTGAAGAAGACTTGCAATTTATATACTCTAGTACGAATTGACCTCCACTCAATGGTTTATTGATCCCTTTAGTAAGTTGTGTTCTTGTGATCTATTCAGTTTTGGCAAGATGTGCTGTGGTGGTAGTCGATCACGTGCAACCAACGAGGACCTGGCACGAGCCACTCTAGTCACCATTACCAATAATATTGGCTCCATTGCAAGAATGTGTGCGATAAATCACGTAAGTTTGTCAAATTGCAAGTTATCCTCATGGTTGCATTTAAAAAGACCAAAACTGTTAGATGGGTAAACATTTGAGTCAAGTGACATGAATTTGTGTTATTAGAACAAAGCATTGGTTGCCTTACAAGGAGTCCACACTGACGTGCCGGTGTTATGAGCGCAGTTAAATAATGCGTTAAGTTTGTGTACATTAGACGAGATGTTCTGTGCTCACGCTGCGGTGACGTCAACGTTTCCTAAAGCTTGGTTCGGCCGATAGTTTTGAAAATATCCTCCTTATAAAGAAAGTTGTGAAAAAGCTTCATTTCGCATGAACACAACTATTCTAGGAGAACATGCCGACCGATAACTAAGACAGAAAGTTGTGTTTTCTTATCTAATTCATGTAAATAAGGGTGAGATCTAGGCATGAAATAGATGGAAATCTAACAGAGATGAGTTCCTGTGATCTAAATATGTTTACCTCACGTGTTTACCACATTTTGCTTATGGATCTTATTTTGATATGGTTTTTCCTTAAACATTTCTTTTTGATTTCGACTTTCATGATTTTGAAAATTAGTGTTTAATACCTTAGTTCAAAGAACAACGTCGTAACTTTGTGATTGTCTGTTAAAAATTTCTTCTAGAAAATTGAACGAGTTGTTTTTGTGGGGAACTTCTTAAGAGGAAACGAGATAGCAGCCAAGCTGTTAGCGTACGCTATGGATTACTGGTCGAACGGCACCATGAAAGCTTTATTCTTGAAGCACGAGGTAAGGTATCTTCTCGAAAATTCCACTGCATACTCTCAAACTTGAGAATTAACTGGGTTCAGTGGGTAAACGTTGCAAACTAGCGGCACCCCAAAAATACAATACTTTCAGGTTGTTCTTGTTCTCCTTTTGCTGCTCATTTAGATAATGCATCAACAGTTGAAACTTTACGGCGAATAAACGTTCGTTAGCACTTCCATGAACTTCATTAACGCGAACGAACTTGGCAGTTACTCACATTCATTAGCATCATCGGACGAACAATTGCACCTTTGAACAATCAAAAGTAACAAGTATTCTTTCAATCTCTCGAAAGAAGGATCATTAATACTAATAGAAAATCGATTGCATTTAACATGACAATCATTGGCGTGTTAGAGACATACAAAAGTTTCAACTGCAAATGATTGCATATTTTGCGTAAATGAATAATGGACGGTGTAATACTTTGTTCCAATGGGTAATTAGACATTTCGGCCGAGGTACGAAGAAATTTGTTAGAAAAAAAGACTACCAATAAAGTTTGTCGGGATTTCGTCAATAAACTTTTAAATCAACTTCAGACTTGTACAGTGCGCCTATCCAGGCCCAGTTGTTCAAAAGACATTAGCCCTAAAGCGGGGTTAATTACCATGAAAACCAATAGGTTTTGTGAAGAGTTAACCCTGGTTTAAAGTTAATCGGCGTTCGAACAACCAGCGCCAGGTCTGGACTTACAGCGTCTGATTATCGCTTAACAGAGCTGAAGTTGAACCTTGTTAGCTAGAATGTAGAGCGGGAATCGTATCTAGTTAGGATTGTAAATTTGGTTTTATTTGAATTTAGTGTTTATTGTCTTTGTTTACCTTTTTAATTTTATAACTAAAAAGTGTGAGGCAGTGAGTCTAAACGACTGCTATTGGCTTTTGTCGTTTGTGTCTAGGGCTATTTTGGTGCCGTTGGTGCGCTGATGGAGCTTGGAACCGTTCACAACGACTTTGGAACGGCAAACGGAAACGTCGAGTGAAAACACATTTTTAAAACATTACAATCAAATACGTGACACGTTTAGTTTTTAAAACTAGAGAGAAAACAGAAAGTAATTATTAATTTGTGTGTATAGAGTATGATCTAGGCCATGTTAGTGAAGATAATTTTCCAGTTCCGTATTGGGTTTAACACGGAACCCTAATCACTGGCAAATACCGTACTTTCAATGAAGGGTTAGACATTCTTTGCCTTTTAAGTTTTTAAGGTATTAAAATCGTAAAACTTTTGTGTTTTTTTGGAATAATAAGCTTGAAGCCAAAAGTGGGAAATTTAGGAATATAAGACGTCGTTGATACAAGAAAGTCCAAAATCCTCTAAAGTTGAGAGATACAAAACTGTTGTGCTTAGTGCAACAGTTGGCAGGACTATGTACATTATTGCAACATTTTAGTTTATAAGAGTATACAAGTATGCATTTACGTGCCTAAAACATATTTCACCGCTCACTAGCGAACAAAATGGAGAAGTTGTACATTACCAGTGCTGACATTGCCAATTTTCTTAATTTTTTTTTCATTAAAATGGACACATTTCGCTAATAATAAAAGCTTTCTTTTTGTTCATCTACTACACAAAATGTAACACCGAGCATGAAGCTGGCATGTTGGAAAACACGGACTGCCCTGGACTGGACTGGCATCTGCAAAAACGCAGAATCAGTCCGTGGCTTATATTTTTGGAAGGCACGCAAAACTCTATCGATCACACGATACCCAACCCATGTGCCTCATATGTTTTTATGTATTTCACGGACCGAGTCCACGTTTTTCTTGGGAGTGAGTCCAGTGCAGTAAGTGTTTTACAACATAGGGATCAAGAGTATAACTAGCAATTCGCATCTTGGTAGCCTGTATTACAGGTTTTCTCCAACCGTGTGTTGCTGGCAAGATTCTAGTTTCTGTACTTACTTTGTTTAGATTAATTTTTACAACAAAAGGAGCGGTCTTGGTTTGATGCAGTTTTATCTTTAGCGTTGGTCAATTTTAAATATGTGCCTATACTAATTGTATGGTATTTGTAAAGGAATAAAGTTGATTTCGTCGAGGCATTTACTGGCAATTCTTATATAGAATGAAGTGCTTCCGTACAGCGGGTTTTCTTGTACATTACTTTCATTTTGTTTTGGTTTGTTAACATAAGAAAAGCATCATTATTGAAATTCTCATTCAACAGTCAAATAAAATATGACAAACTTTTTAGAGTTTTTAGAAATATTTGGATGTCATCGGCATTTTTTACACTCAATGTACCCCTACCAGATATTGTTTCAAAGAGCAGGTAAAACGTGCTGTCTCGAGCCGAATAATCGACCAACGACTGATTTTCGAACACAAAACAGAAGCTGCACCATAGATATTAATGTAAGCGTGGCGCTTGTGAGGTCTGGCAGGTGATTAAAACCAGAAGTATCACGTTGCACATACGTGCTTATAACTGCCAGTAAAATGACACAAGGCCAAACTGGTCAAAAGGAAGTAACGCCGAAAACAGTTTGAGCCCGAGTGTCAGCAGCCATGGAGAGTTGTTTTGGCTAGGCTGGGCCTCGTTGGCACGGCAGGTGCACAATGCTGATTAACCTTTGTCAGGTCCTCGCAGTTCATCTGTCAACGAATGTGGAGCTTATCGACTTCCTTCTTGTGTGGTTTATGATAAAGACTAACACTTCACGGATCTTTCTTAGTATTTATTATAACACTGTATTATTACATTTAGTTACATAATTTGTTTCTACGGCATGACCCCACAAGCTGTACAGCTTCAATTCTTACCGTGGATAAATAAAGTTATTATTATTATGATATTTATTACCTTAACACGGTACCGTTTTCAAGGAACCAACCACACTGTACAAGTATTTAACCGGCTAGCCGTACAAACTTTCGTCCGGCAAAATCGAGGATAGTCGGTACCGTATAAACACTTCAACCAGGTAAGTTAATGTTTAAGGATTGGTCTGCGCATGGCCAGGGGCTGGTTGTTCAAAAGCCGATTAACTTTAACCTAGGATTAACTCTTAACAAAACCTATGGGTTGCCATGGTAATTAACCCTGGATTAGGCTAATTGTCTTTTGAACAACTCGGCCTGGGTGGTTATGGCAAATAACCGCGGGCTCTAAGTCGGATCTCAAACAGCTGGTCTTGTATAAACAAAATATATTTTTGGGTAAAAAGGGACGGTGTAAACAGTATGCTGGCCCATTGAAACGAAAATGATATTGGGGGAGGGGGGGGGATGTCTGCAAGCATAGAAGTACAGTCAGTTAAATTCAATATTATTCTTACATAGAAACTGTGAATGACAAGAAATTATTGCAACACTAGAAACAAAACATTTTCCTTTTAGCCAGTAGGGCTAGTTAATTATTTATTATCACTCAAATCTACTAGCCAGAGACAAAACCTGTCTTTCAGGGCTAGTGTTATCTCATTCACTGCAGAATTGCTTAACCTGTACTTCAATTTGTTCCACAATACACACTAACGTACAAAGTTTTACAAAATTTTCAACATAGTCGAATGCACAGTTCAACTGAATTGTACTTTCAAATTCAATTTTTAAATTGCATAATTTATATAAATTACTTTGAAAAATTGCTCAATTTTAATATGGGCCCGCAAGTAATTTCGATCAGAATTTCTTCGTTAACTTGTAACTACTGAAAAGTTGATGAGTATATATTCTACAAAACAAATATTTAACTACAAATCAACTTAAACTTTCTGTAACTGCAATCAAGTGATTTCATAAAGAAATCTTATATCATTTTTTTCCCGAAGAATTCAAACACATTGTAAGTAATGCATCAAAATCAAGTGCATCTGCTGATGGCTGTGGGGCCATTCTGCCTTGGTATTCTTGCTCTTCAAGGAAACTTGTGTTGGAGTCTAGAACAATAAAGAACATAGCAGTTTATTCAGCTAAGAGAAACAAATGGTATAAGCTGTGAAGCATGAAGCCCAGGACTGGGATCAACAATGATAATTCTTCAAAAATGTGGATTTATAAACACACTGCCATTTTCAAACTATCGATAGAGAATAAAATCTACATTTTACAACAAAAACTAACTTAAGCTACCAAAAATTTAATAAACAACGAAGACAGATTTTAGAAAGTTTTCTTACACTTGTGAACAGTCACAGATGTGTAAGGAAAATAATACAGATAAAATCAAACTACCCACCGAAATCCACATAGCTTCCACCACAATACTTGCGCCTTCCACCAAAACAAATGTCCAAGTCTTGTTCAGCCCTGCCACCTTACATATGCAAAAAGTAAAAACAGTAAGTGTACCTTTATTGACAATTGATTTTTCAGTAAACTAGTCTACCCAATAGTTAACTGAGTGCTGCCCTGTAGACGGGAAGTGCAACTTTATATTGTTGCTTGCAATTGGAGTCACCTAATTAAATCAAACATTGTTTGGCTGATAAAGACTTCACCTCGCCATTGTTCATTTCCGAACAACCATGAGGTAGCTCGGTCTGTACACAGAATATAATACAGACAGACTTCACCTCATCATTGTTCATTTTCGAACAACGGCGAAGTAGCTTGGTCTTTATGTAGAATATAATACAGACAGACTTCACCTCGCTGTTGTTCAAAAACAAACAACGGTGAGGTAGCTTGGTCTGTTTATAGAATATAATACAGATGGACCTCACCATGCTGTTGTTCAGATATGAACAACAGCATGGTTCATATCTGAACAACAGTGAGGTAGCTCGGTTTGTTTATAGAATATAATACAGAGGGGCCTCACCATGCCATTGTTCATATCCAAACAATGGCGAGGTAGCTCGGTCTGTTTATAGAATATAACACAGACGGACCTCACCTTGCTGTTGTTCATTTCCCAACAACGACGAGCTAGCTAATATATTCAGAGACAACGAAGAAAACTGGGGAACTTGATTGATATTGTTGAATGAACACTCTTTCACTCAGTGCGTTTATAGAGTCACGAGGAAGAAGGGAAAAGAAGCGGCGACTTGGACTTATACACTGGGAAGGCGCGCAAGGAAGGGTGCATCCTTGGATAAAATCAAGATCTTTAGCCCAAATTAGAGTCGCTGCCTTGCTTCGCTCACTTCAGGCTTGCTACGCTGTGGCAGCAAATATTGCAGCTTTGGTAAAGCCTTAAGCACTATTCATCTTGTTTATACATTAAAATGCAGAAGGCTCAGTGTTTACATGAAGCATACTCTGCCATGTTTTTTCCCTTTTGAACTACAATCTTGGACAAAATAGTTGAAACACTTAATTAAAAATTAACGCCCCCCTCTTACCCCATGCAATGTTGTTTTTTTTCCGAAGCTGTTTTGACCAACATTGTACAGTCAGGTAGGGGGACATTGACACCAACTGTTTCAACTAATTTTGTCCAAGATTGTAGCACTCTGCAACATCATCAAACATTGTAAAGATGGAAAATAACATACGAACTTACTTTCTATTGCTTCAACTGCTGCAGCAGGCTCAAAGAATGTAACAAATGCATAATTGTCACTGGAAGGTGAAATGAAATATTTTGCTCATTTATTTTGCCATAAATTATTACTAAACCATAACTAAATATAATTATCAATTTGGGCAAACAGTAACTGTTGTTGCATTGAAGTTAATGCAAGAAGCCAATCCATTTTTGATAAAACTGTATAATATTTGAAAACGACCATTGGATGATTGCCAAAATATTATACAGTGACATCAAAATTGAGTAGTTTCTTATTTTACTTCTTACGATAAGCCATAATTGCTTTTGTAACAGGGCTGATAATAAATTTCTGCAAGATGGATAGATCCTTTGCAACATACAAATACTTGTTAATTAAATAAATGTGATCTGGTTGATCCGAATGAATAAATTTAAAATTTATCATTTTCAACCCAAAATCTGTGGCCACCATTGTCATCAAGAGCCAACATGGTGTAATTCGAACTTCCCTTGATTTCAAACAAATAAAGTGCTGCCAAACTTTTTAGTATAATTTTCATAAGTACTGTAACTTGCCATAGGGAAGAAATATGAAAAAAATCTGAAAATTTGAATTTTGTTTTTTTTAGACATTGAATCTTAAAAGCCAAAAAGTATAACTCTTATATAACATACATTTATATGTGACTCACTCGGTTATACAGGTTGGAAAAGAATTCAAAGCAAAAAAACAACAATTAAAAACCCACAGTTTACGATGGGTAACCATACAGTGGTTTCTAGCATCAGTACCAAGGGCAAACAAGTTCTTGTTCCCAAAGAGTTGTAAAGTATGGTTTGAGCACAATTTCAGAACAGCAATAGAGGCTGTTTGTACACTAAATATATATACTCAGGTAGGAATGTGGCACCTGATAAAAACTAAAGTATCAGTATTGCATCCCTAAAATGAAATGTGGCTTAATGGTGTTTAACCTTTGAAAAAACAATTTATTACAAATTATATACATTTTTTTATCAAAGGTGTTGACTTACCCATCATCTCTAAAATGTACTGTCACCTTCTCTATTGGTCCAAATTTTCTAAATTGCTTCCACACCTGCCGTTGTGTTGTTCCTGTTGAGATTCTTCCAATGTACACAACCCTTCTTTCTTCCTGAATATTAGAAAACAACAGTTAGAACTAAAATACGGTATGGGTTATGTTGTTCTTTCAGATCACTGTTGAGATTCCTTCACACTAGCAGGGCAATCTTTTCTTGATTATAGGAGAACTCCAACATGCCAAAATCATGGCCTCAACCACAGAGCATGAAAGGAAATCAGTTTACAAGTGCAGTATGTTGCATATTATGTACATGATCGCTGTGGCCATCAAAACTTTTATCTTTTTGTAAAAATATGATGGAATTTTGATCCTTCAACACAAGATAAAATTGCACATTCAAACCAGCACAGTAACCTTTCGATTGGTTGATTTTTGGCCCATGGCCTTATTTTCCTACTTAACTGCAAACATGGAATTATTGCATTATTTCAAAACATATAAATATATAAATAAGGCTCATATTGGCTTCTAACCCCTGCCACAGCAGTTTTTGGCTCTTTGTCTGACTTAAGTTTTTATTAGTGGTACAACTATTGAGTGTTTAGCTCTTAAAACAAAACTTCACTGGTGAAGAAAGTCTTTACAAAATCTAAAAAAATTCTTGTATCTTGTTCTTACAGTCATAATTGTTCTTGCTTGTCCCACAGGTTGAGCAACTACGCAATTAATTAATACACTCAGATTCCATTCTGTACTGTACATGAAATTGCATGATCTACCTAAAAAATGCTTTCAGTTTGCTTGAGCTCTGAGCATAGCCAACTCAGACAAACTGCACAAAGACTATCAAAGGAAACTCTTATGTTTACTAGGGCAGTGTGTGGGCTCAAAACAATCATGTTACAGAATTTTAATTAAATAACGACAAAATTTGGGCCTGGATCAACGATGTTTATTGTATGTTGGTTGAACAAAGCACATGGATTGCATATTTTGAATTGCTCTGGCAATAAATTTGGTTTATTTTACTTTTTAGCTGCGACTGTACACTAAATACCCATGCCAGTATAAATGATTATATGCCAAAGATTTAATTTATCATTATAAATGAAGTTGTTTCACAAATCACTCTAAAACATCACAGTGTTAAGATTTGTTTACACTTAAATACTTACCTGAGCTGATCCTTTAGCACCATAATCAAATTTAAAATTCAACTTTCTCTCTTGTTCAATGTTGTATTTCCATTTAGTCTTCTCTGAATGACTGGAGTGTTTATTTAGCAAACCAACTTGTTCAACAGCTGTACTGCTTTGTTCATCATCATCAAATAAATTGTAATTTCCTGATTTCTTCCAACTGTTTCTCTCACAAACACTTTCAAACTCATCTTCAGAGCTGGAGTAGGACCACTTTCCTCTCTTGCATCTCCTTCTATCTTGACCACATTTTGCCAAACTAATATTTCTACCAAACTCATCAAAATCTTCATCAACTTCTACACTTGAGTATTTGTTTGTTCTTTTCTTGCATTGGTTGCTACTCTTGAAAACACCACACCTATTAATTTCTGCATCACTATCGTTTCCATTTTGTAAACCAGATTTGCTTGAACTGTTTAGTTTTTCAGTGTTGTTGTTCTCTTTATTACCATTTACTCTTTTGTTAACTAGTTTCCTGTCATTTTGAAACTCTGAATCTGCTTGAAATTTAACACCAACTGGATGATTGTTGTTACTACAACATTTCAAACTGTCTAAACTGTTGTGAACAGAGTCAGAGTTTCCAATAAACTGCACACTTGATGAAGAGGTAGACAGACTGTCATTGCTGACCATGTTGAGCTGGCGGGTGGCGTAAGTGTGGTCATGCTGACTACCTTGCACCATAACTGAAACAGAATTAAGTTCAGTTTGTTTCAAAAAGGGTTTCAAAAGACAAACTAAACCACTCTATTCTGTAACTGATTTGTCTTAAAGATTGTGCTGAAGTTGTTAGAGCTGTAGTCTCTCCTGATAATCAAACAGAACTTCTTTTCAAATTTCTTTATGTACAGTATACTGTATTTTCAAAATTATATACCCCATTGGTAGCTTCCTAAAAGCCAAAATTCACCAATTTCAACAAGTGCTGTACTCACCACATGTCTTCTAGTCAGAAATTTTTGTGTTTGATACTTTCCTTTAACCCCAGCAAAGTATAGGACAGTTTAACAATGGAGTTAAGTAAATATTCACAAAACAACAGTATTACAGTAAGCTTCTTGGGCGATCACAGCCATAACCAATTTGACAAAGACTTGCACTTTGGTTTTGGGAATTTACGTGCCAAATAAAAAAGGGCTCAAAACCAGGTGCATTGTAATCTAGAAACAGTCACTATGTTGTGACAAATGTTTCGAAGTTTTTCAGCTATCATGAAACAATTTATCAGTATTACATAGCAGAAAGACAGTAGTGCAAGGCTCAAAGGTCACAAATGCAACTTGATATCTTGACTGCGTGCCTGCAAAATCATGAACAATCGCACTCATGTGCCTCAAAAGTTGAAGTTCATTGCAACTGAATTAGTGCTACTCCTTCCTTACTTGACCGTCCTTATTTACAAACCAGTTGTATTACATGTATACAAAAAAATGTGGATATAACAGAAGATCCCAAACAAAAAATGTACCACAGTTTAAAACTACTATGTTACTTAAACTTTGAAAGAAACAAACACAGGCTTTAAATATATAAAAAGCACTAAGTCTTACTCACTGATAAACAACTTCTTATAATTGTCTGAAAATTCTTTGATTTTTTTTTGCTCTCAGAATCCTAGGCTGTGCTCCTAAAATTTTTAACTGTGTGCCTAAAATTTTGGCAATGCATCTAGAAATTTAGTCCTGGTATCTATCATGAATGTACCCAAAACCAAAAGTAAACTTTGAGCCCTGTAGTAAAACATAGTTACCTGTGTTTTGGTTTTGTTCATATTCTAAAAATCGATCAAGCAAGCTATCAACATCTTGAGCTTCAATTCCTGTTGAACCAAGAGGGTAAAGTTTACTGTCAAAACCTGAACAGTGTTTATCATCATGTAACTACTCAGACTTCAACCATCTGTTTTGATGAGTAACCTTGCTACTGCTCTTTAAAGGGGTTTCTCTATAGATTCAATATCTGCACTATGAACAAAAATATAATACTTTATTGTAGGAAATGAACAATGCACTTTATTAATGCAATTTTGGACAAACCATGTTAATTAAATGTATCTTAATAAATACTGATGTAAATTTTAAGCATTTTTTTAACAACATTGTATCTTTTTTTCATTATAGAAAAATCAAAATCTCATGACTCATCTATGCTAAAGTTCTAATAGACATTTATGAATTCCTACTAGGTGAAAAAGGAAAGAAAGTTGTTCTGAACTGGTGGAAAGCCCCGGGGATCACTGAGGCATTAAAACAATCCAGAATACAAGGCAGAGTTTCCCCACTAGATCCATTTGAGCAATCCTAAAAGTTAACAACTGTAAATGCTTCCTTTTTTCCATGGGACATATGTATGTTGAGATTTGTAAGTGCAGAGATGTAAATTGCAAGTTTGAAGAAATGGAAGTAAATAAAGCTTGTAAAATTTTGCATTAATTTAATGCATGTAAACCTAATTTTTGTAAAATTTGCATCAATTAAGTGAAACGTTGATTTTCGTCGTGCTGTCAACGTGCATTGTTAATTTCCTATAATAAAGTAAACACAAACCTGCAAACTGGTTTTCTCAAAAAATTTAAAGTTTGAAATCTGCACAAGATTACTACCTTTAATGTATACTTAAAAATTAGAGCAAAATATAAACAGTGTTCAAAATCTTCACAATTATTATTAAGTTAAAATATTAAGCAATATTTAACTCTTTATGTATAATAACTTATTTACTACCTTGATCAATTATTTCACCTTCCTCCAAGTGAAACTGCATTGTGTTGTATTTCTGCAAATGTTATGATTTCCTGTTAATCACTAACCAATTTACGTATCATAATATACTGTAACTGACCAGGTAAGCTTTCTGTGTATATATGTATATAAAATAAAAAATGTATATATCGGAATCTTGGAACTAAATATGTTAGAAAGGTTTTTGAAAAAAAAGAAAAGAAATATCACCATTTATTTCATTAAAATAACTCTTTCAATCCAAATCAGATATGTTGTGATATCATATCATGGACTCACAAGTAGAAAGATAACAAAACAACAGTTGTTAATTTATTGCAATAGGTCCTGATTAATGATCCTGAAAAGTTGTACAGTTGTTTGACTATAACCTAAAAATAAATGTTCCTCCTTTCCAGGGATAGGTGGAGGGCATTTTCTCTACTATAGTACATAGCAGCATAGGAAAACTATACACTAATTTTTCCAGATGGTGTGGAAGGGAAAGGTATAAAGTGTGTATCAGAATCAGCAATTAACCATTTGCTGCATTTCACTTTCAACTGAAATTGCTAGTAAGTAAATATCTAGAGTTCATTTCGTAGTTCAAACTAATTTTAATATTAATCAAATATATTGCTTTTGGTGTTAATAAATTAATATAACTCTAATAATAAAACTAAGTTTTGGGGCATATTTACAGAACTCTGTATCAAATGCCTAAACATCTTATCCAGTGGGCACAAATATAATTATGATCCTTGAACATCTCATTTTTCTTAATTTCATTTGTAATGCACAAACACTGAATCAGAACAGAACTATACTATATGTGTAATGAATATCACAACGATGCACTATTTAATATCAATGGATTTCTTCAGTTTGGTCCCGGCATACTAATAATCAGAAATCAATGGAATAAATCTATAACATTCAATGAAAACTGGTAAGTTTCCATCGATTGGTATCTGTCAGTCAATGATCTATCAAAGTCACTAACTGTATCATCGATAAGGAATCTTCCCAGGCTCGGAATATGCATGTCCTTTTTCTGAAATCTATCAAAGAATATCACAATGTTTTCCGTCATCAATTGGTTATTGATATCAATCAATTAATTAACTTCGGTTGACTTTGATTGGTCATCAATTTCATGGATCATTTAGTATGCTGGGTTTGGTACACAAAGAGGATATTGCTTTATGAAGTAGTTGGTTAACAAAAAGTGGACCTCACAGCCTTTGGGGGAAGGGGTGCAGCTGCAGCCATGGCACCCCCTCTGCCAACAGGCCTGGCTCTAACTATTTGTTGAAGTGATCTCTGGTGAATGTGATTTTTCCCCTTCCCCCTCCCCCACACCATTTTTCACAGCTTTTTTTAAAACTTGGACAGAGTTGCCCTACAGGTCCAGAGCGAGAATAAGAAGAGTATACTCTAAGAAAACTTGTTCCTTACACGCTAAACTAAACTGTTTACGTTGGCATGCTCAACACGAATACCCCTAGTAATCGATACAATTTTCATTCTTCAAAATTTAATACCTGTTTAAATCACCTAACCACGTGGATTTTAACTCGCATTAACTAAACAAAATATGATAAGAATTAAACGTAGTTTATTTAAGTTTATTTGTAAATAGACTGTCTTTTATACTAGAGTCGACTTAAAAAACATTTAAGACTCAATTAAATTACCTTCTCTTCGTGTGTTCTTTGCTTCTGTACTTGTAAACTAAGAGCCGAGTGGTCTGTCCTGGAACCGGCAACTGTTCGCTGTGCTTCCACTCGACTCTCATTTTCTATTTCTGAAACTCCTGGAACTTCTGTTCTCTCTACCATTATCTAAACAACTCTACTACAACGGAATAAATACGGCTAGATTCGCGATTCCCAGTGTATACTTGCTATTTCCGTTCACCATACGCAAATCCACAATCTAGTAAAATACCACATGGAAGCACATGACATACCCCGGATGTTAATACGAGTTAAATTTCATGACGTCAAGAGTGCTAATCTTTCATTCTTACTTCGCTCGTGTGGGCCACCTGTGGGTGGTGAACAGTGTGAACATGAGCTGGTTTGGTTTTGGATCAACATTTTTTTTATGTTCAAGATGTTCTTTAAAGTGTTTCAACAGAATAGGAGTGCAAGTTGCCACTCGTAGTGCAACTAAGCTCACCAAATCACTCGCATCACATCTCAGCAACATTGTAAAACGACACAATAACATAACTGGAAAACTTTCATCACAGGTATGAGCTAGAATCTTCGGTGTATCAGTAATCATTGAATATTTTCTTGTACGTTTCTCCTTGAGGTATTCTCGGCTGCCGTAAGAGATGATATTTCAACAATACCCAGTGAAGAAGTTCAGAGTGAACTACCTGTAACCATTTCCAAATGATTTCCTTCGTGATGGCTTTAATTTTTAAAAAATCGTTATATTAGGAGTTTAAAAGCAGTGTAACCAAAAATTATAAAAATAGTTGGTGGTAAATATAACTGATTAAACCATACAAGGAGACAGTTTATGCTTCTTTTAAAGAAAGTGCTTGATATTGAGACATACAGTAGAACAAAACTGCCAAAGTTTGCAAACTCGTTAGCCGTTGGCCTTAGACATCAGCCTGTTCAAGGACAAATATCTTTCCCTATTGAAAATGCCTCTAGGCTGCAAGCCAAACAATTCAGAAAAAACTGAATTATTATTTCCCGACATGCCAATTTAGCATCATCTGGAATGTAGCCGGCACTAGCTTGGGGATAAGATATGTTCCTCTTGCACAGTCTTTGAGTAACATGTAAATATTGCAAACTGATATATGTACTGGTCAGCAGTGGTAGAGTGAAAGGACAACAACAACAACAAATTTTTATTTATACCTATTGATTACAATTTATATCAACAATCAACAAAAGAAGAAATAAAATACAAACAAGGAAGGTAAATTGTCACCCAGAATAACCTTAGGGTTAATCACGCTGGGTCACAGTTACTTGTTATTTATTCATTATGAAATACGGTCGAGAAATGAAAATTAAGAGAAAATGAGACAAAAAATAAATACAAATAAATACATCTATTAGGTAATAGTCCATATCATTATATAGTCTGGATCAAAACAGGCTAATATGATGCGAGGATCATACTTTTCAACTTTCTTTTTAATAATCGTTTGTTTAGCTGTTTAATATTTTCTTCAATTGAATTTTGAAGTTTTGGCTCCTGAATATCTCAAGTTAAATTTGCCATAGTTTGTTCTTATTTTTGGAATATATAGAGAAAAAGGAAAAGGAAAAAAGCTTTAAGGCACATTTCCAGAATCGAGTGGTGTGATATCCTCTTTCTATGAAACACAAAATCCTCAAAATCCTTCTGAAATTATAAATCCAAACTATTGCATCGGTATAAAGTGTGATAAAAGCCCTTCGAGGTCAAACAGGTAAGAATGACCCCTGGGGGGGTACTCCCTATATTGGGGTGGTAGGTATGACTGTCGTATTTTTTAGGGGATAAAAGTGTCGGTCCAGCATTTTTTAGGGGTTGTTAAAAGAAATTCTGTGGTAAACCAAGAGTCTGGTATTTTTTAGGGTTAAAAACGCCAAGCTACTGGACTGCTTACAGTCCCGTGTTTTAGCAAACGTGTGTACTAATAAAGTCCTTCAATGAACGTTCTAATATGTGCGTGCCTTTATTCACTGCATATCCTGAGGAACTTTGTGCCGATCTGCTAGCTGTCAAGGGAAAAGTGGTATTTTTTAAGGTAATTTTAAAACAGAGAGGTATTGTTTAGGAGGGAAATTTTTTATCCCTTGGTATTTTTTAGGGCATATTTGGGACATTTTTGATGGTCATCTCTACCCTTTTGACCCCGAAGTACCCCCTCCCCCCCCGGGATGACTATTGTAAAAGTACCCAAAATACCCTAAAAAATACCAAGGG
>JANVCF010239592.1:0-28343 GCA_025388745.1 Hydrozoanthus gracilis
ATTTTAAGGCATGGAGAGGGGGGGGGGGTAGAGGAGGCATTAAATAAGGTAGGTAGGGGTTCTGTCCTTTTAGGTTGGAGTGTTATCCCTAGAGGTAGGGTATAGGCTGTATTTCCTATCATAACGCATGATCCAATTTAGTGTTTCTATAGTTGATAATAATTGGGATCCTCCCTTGATGCTTCAGCCCCAAAATGTATAAGAAACAGAAGGTATGTATGACTTGTCCCTTGCTAATATAAATTACACATGCTTAGTTGGTCAGTCAGTCATAAATTGAAAAATGCTTGGTGGAAAAAGGGTGATTGTGATTTTTTCTGAAAATCAAAATTACTGATTGAAGCAACTCCAAATTTCACGCATAGGTTTGTTTACATATACAAAATATATATTGCCCTGTTTTTATTTCTGATGGGGTTTTCTTTGTTTTGGGGTAATAATGGATGCAGAAAACCTAATTTTTTGTCCAGTTGTTGTCTTTTGGAGTCCTTTGATGCACTCAAATAAAGGAATTTTTATAAAGATGCTGATTGGGAAAATCAAGTTATTTGCTTACATTATTTCTCAGAAACCACCGACAAGCTAGTAGCAATAAAATACAGTCAGGTGATTAGCACATATTAACAAACCTGCACGCAGAAATAATATAATTTAATTAGAGTTTCTTTTGCAATGTTCATTCTTCGTTAAAATAACTAATGCCCTTTTCCCACTGTCTTTGGAAGGTATGTCTGCTGATGACATTCTTGAGACTTTTAAACAAAGTGTTGTTAAAGGAGCTGGTCCAAATATGGCAATTACCTTTAATCGATCAAAGAAGACAATTCGAGAACTTTGCAGAATTTAAAAGAACAGCTCTGGTAAGCTCTCAAGGTCACCAGTGCTGTACTTTGTTTGCAGCAGTGGAGAGGATGAAGAATACAAGAGAAAGCAGCAGATGTAGGTGGACCTTTGAAAGAGTTTCTTACAATTGCTACAGAAACAGTGCTTTCATCCACAGATCCTCATCTATTTGAAGGGGGAGATGACCACTTCACTCACAAGAGCTGATCCTACATGGGTACTTTAGAATGATAGGAGAAATTATGGCACATGCCATTGTCCATTGTCAGGTGTGGGTTATTGGTTTAGCAAGGTCTGTGAAAGAGTTTCAGTCAACTGGTTGTGCTGAACGAGCCTCGCAGCTTACCTGTTTAGAAGATGTTGCAGACCTAAATGTATGTGAGGTGTTGAAGCGCATGGCTACACCTAATGAAGAAGATATCATTTCTTTGAATTCAGAGGATATGGTTACTAACGCGATTGATGAAAGTGGAGTTAGTGCAGCAGTCTTAACTGTTCATAATGCAGCAAAAGTTGCTTATGAAATCATGGTGTATCAAGTGGTACATAAGAGAATGAGTGAATTGGAGGAAATGAGGAAAGGCCTTGACACTGTACAGCTTAGTACATTGTTAAACTGACATCCCAAAGTAACCTCTTTAGTGTTTCCCACAGTAGATGAGGCTGCCATTGATGCTAATGTGTTGCTAAATCCCTTCACTACACCAAGTATCAGAATCAACACTACATACATGTTTCTTCTCAACTACCTTAGGTGTGCAAGAAAACAGAGCCATAGGGTATGTCTACAGTAACTAATTTAAAAAAATAATGCATAGTGATAATTATACTATTATTATTATACTAATTATACATATTTAATCAAATACTGTATGAAAGGCACATGTATGATGATTTGATAGGTTTGAGACCTTATAAATTGATTGGCAAAACTCCTCCAATAACGAGTCTCTAGTAAAACAGGCTCCCCTGCAAATAAGTCCAGCAAAAAAGGCTTCTGAACAAATAAAAGCCCTTAAAGTGCCACTTTAAACGAAAACCGACCATTCTTTTTATGCTTTTCTTCCCTGGCAAGCGAATCACCACAACATGAAATACTGGTGCCAAAATATGAAACCCCTCCGACAATGCCGGCATAAAAAAAACTAAGAATATATCTATCTGTCCGCCATTGAAAAAATGCGAGTCGTTTTATTGCTTGAGCCCGTTGTTTAATGACCTGCGGTTGACTCTCCATAATGCATAGTGATATTTATACTAATACTAATAAGTAGCAGTGCCTATGACCCAATAAAAGTTGTTCCGCAAGTATAATGAGCTTCTTCAAAAACATTGCCAAGATAGATGTGTCCAAGTAGACTTCATTACAATGCTTGTGACAGATATATAAGAATACAAGAAAATATATTACAGCATCAAAAATTGATATTAGGAGGACCATTTTATTAAACACATACTGCATATTTAATCAAATACTGTTTGAAAGGCACATGTGTAATGATTTGATAGGTTTGAGACCTTATAAATTGATTGGCAAAACCCCTCCAATAACGAGTCTCTAGCAAGATAGGCTCCCCTGCAAATAAGTCCAGCAAAAAATGGCTTCTGAACAAATAAAAGCCCTTAAGCGTAGGTGTTATGGTTGTACATGTGTTTTGCCATCATTTTTAAAGTGTTTTAAGGCATCTTTTTTGGCAGATCAGCCAAAAGAGTTTTATCTGGTTGCAATATAATTTCCATGATACATGTGCCAACAAAATAATGCTTCTTATTTACAATACATTAATTAGGTGTATAATATTACTGCCTAGAAACAGAATGGAATCTTGATTCAACATCATTTATTATCTTGCAGAAATTCAAATTAAGTCAGTATTTACATTTTGCACAGGCTCACGACTGATGCAAAGGGAAATAATCATTGAATTCCTGCCTGATGACAGCCAAAGGTTTTCTTTGCCAGATCCTGGCACCTGTACCAGGTCACTTAAAATTCCAACATGTCATACTACTTTAATATAAAAATTTTGAATCTGCATTTGATGCAACTTTAAGGGTACAAGGGAAAGGATGTGGAAGAGCCTAGTTATCACTGTATGGGATAGCAAATACATGCAGTGAAAAAGCAAGTAATTGCTTGTTTATGGAGGCCACTTTAGTTATATTTTTGTTAACAAGGTCATTTTTGATAACAATCAGTGTTTCATTTGGTTCTACTGAATTCACAAACATATGTTTTGGTTGGTTTAAATTACACAAATGCTATCAGAGCACAGAAACGTTTTGCAAAAACTACCGTTCAAACTCAGTGTTCTATATCTTGTCAGAGATAATCATTTCCTGATATATTTATCTGTATCAATTGGCAGTTAACTTTCCAAATGAATTTAACAGTCATGCACACAGGCTAGAACTTCGAAGTAGAAATTAAGAATAGCAAGAAAAACTTGACTTGAACATCAAGAGCCTGAAATTGTAGATATTATGATTAAAGTTACATATTTTGTAATTAATTTTATGTTTACAACTTTACAGTAAGTAGTTTGTCAAATATCGACAGAGTTGTGTACCCTTTTCAATTATCATACAAGTAACAAAATATAAAGCTGATAAATGGTGTTTGACTCCAGTTAAACTTAATAACTGGAAACACTAATATTCCTCTTTTGCACAAAAAGCACACTTTTGTTACAGTTAGCAGTATGATAGCATTGTTTAATAACAGCTCAAATAAAGTTCAAGTTTTGCAATTCTTTGTCCAATTTCGTGGATATTAATTAACAAACCATCCCATGTTGCAGTATTTGAATAGATCTTGCATAGTGGGTTCTTAAAATACTTTAAGTCATTTTAAGGAAGGTCAAGTCAATGGTTAAAGACAAAAAATGTAACTCTCGTTAAATCTTTTCAGCCAATCATAAGCATTTATTGTCTCTCAAACGGATTACAATTGGGTTTCTAAAGGGCCACCTGCCCCATTAGATTAGTAAGGCAGAGGAGAACAAAATCTCCCTGCAAAGGCTCTCCATCACTATACAAAAATGCTAAAAATTAAGAGAAATTCTTTATGTAATACCCCTTTTCTCAAGAAGAAAGGCAACAGTTTCCAAACACACACAAGTCAACATCATGGAAATCTGAGTGTTCCAAAGGATTTACTTTCAGTAAAAGTTCCAAGAATCTTCAGTGGTTAATAAGTCTAAGACTGCTGTTGTATGTGGTACTTCAACTGGCTCTTCACCATTCCTTTGCTGAGAAGGAGCTGGTCCATAATAGTCATCACCATACCTTTCCAATTTACCTGCTAACCATTAAAGTATTACCTGAGTTACACTTAAATAATTAAATTTGTATTTTGACAAGTTGGAATCAAATGGTCATTTCCATTACACAATTTCAAGAGAAAT
This sequence comes from Hydrozoanthus gracilis, assembly GCA_025388745.1. NCBI lineage: Eukaryota > Metazoa > Cnidaria > Anthozoa > Zoantharia > Hydrozoanthidae > Hydrozoanthus > Hydrozoanthus gracilis. Next base: position 4,251 of record JANVCF010239592.1, read on the forward strand.
ATCCTTCTTCTTATGACAATTGATCTTTCTTAAGTATGTAGTCCCATGTTTACAGAGTCCCATACTTCGTATAGCCCAAACTGAAGGCTGTTAAACAGATCATAGAAAAGTGGACAAGATAGAGCAATAAGAAATGGCATCTGATTGGTTTCTCTCCCAACACATAGTGACAGGAAATATCCCAGAACTAATTCAATAGTCTTGGACAAAACTGTTGAAACACTTGGCAAAATTTCACTAATTTATGCACCACATAATAGTTTTCTAATCCCTCTTGCTGTCCTGTTATGAAAAGATAGCCCGGTGAACCACAGCAACAAAATTGAGCATAGGGGAAGGGGCTGGACTGTCTTCTTCTTTGTGCAAGTCAGTACTGCAGTTGTGCAAAATTTGTGAAATGCAGTGTACATGCATTTTCAACTAGTTTTTCCATGCAAGATTGAAATGTCTACCCCTTTTAAAATTTGACTTTAATGTCACTGACTGAGCAATGCCACTTAATAAATATTTATTTACCTCTTCCCTGAACTCTTGTGCTACTCTAAAGTCTGCATTTCTGACTGCCAGCATATCTCTTATCCAAAGTTGCTCTGGAGAGTTGTTATGCTCAGTGCTGGTTAATTCTAGGTAGGAAGATAAAATGAAGGGCTGTCAAATGCATTTAATTTTCTGGTTGCAGGATATCAACTTCTTCCATAGGATAAAATAGGTGGTAAAATACATAGTTGCAGCCAGTACTTAAATAGGTCACGCCATAGGCGTTCAACCCTCTGGTTGTGGACACCACGCCCCGCAGTATGACTTCTCCTGTCAGGACCACATTTTGGGTGATTTAACATAAACCAAGCAACATCAATGCTTTCACCACCTTTGTCAAACCTTACTCTTGAAGAAGTCCAAAAATGTCAACTGCTTCTTGGAAAAGGTTAAATACAGTACAGGCCTTGTTGTTTGTAGCACTTTAAGAACACTTTATCATTCTTGAAAAAACCATCAATGCCACCATGAATGACAAAGCTCCATCTACAAAAGGTGTAGCAGAAATGCCATAAGAAACTTGTTTGTCTGAAAGGCCAACACTTATTGCTACTACATTATTTTTCCCCTTGTAATAATTCTGTAAATCTAACAAACATTTACAATAATACAGCTCTAATGAGTTACTGCTTATGAATAGTCAGATTTTCATTGAACAATTTGCATCTTATATAATGAGTATAATGTGTGACAGTCACACTGTCTAAGTTGATCTTTATATAATATATTAAATAACAATTCATAGTCCACTTGGTTAATAAACCAAAATCTGATTGATAATTACTCGCGCACCGAAGGAAGCGGCGAGTCATAAGTTCGACATCGTTGGTGTTATTTTCCTCGTTCAGCAACAAAATGACCAAAATCAGCGCTTGCCTAAACAGCTATGCTAATTGTAGGCATGCGCACAATTAAATGTTGAACCGCATGGTTTAATACAATTATGGCGGACAAGCGTTTAGAAGATGTGTGTTCATTTTGGGGCGATACTTTCCCCAAACTTGGAGAGAGATCACTTTATGAGCGTTATATTACGAGCGAATATTACGAGAGAACCATTAAGAGTGAAAATTCTATCGTGAATGATTCTTCAACTGCTTTAAAATCAATATCAAAAGAGCTATTTACGAGTGAACATTTAATCGAGAACAAAACTAGTGAGTATCATAGCGACAATAATCTGTCAAAGCCTCAGATACCATCTCTTAGCATAAACAGACGACGAATTCATTTTACCCGTGATCGCAAACCCACTAGAATACCTCTTCGAACTCTAAATCGTCTAAAGAGCAAGAGCAGGATGTTAAAGCACTTCGTCTACAAACGTATGTATCACAACATACCGAAGTCATCCAAGATGTATTCCCAAATTATTAAGCTTAGAAACATTCTTTCAAAAAATAGATATGTATCTAAGTTACTAAGCTATAATAAATTTATAGAATATAGGGGGAAGTTGGTAAGTGCTTTCCCGAGCAACCTCTATCGACGGATAAGTAAGCTGAAAATAAAACTTTAAAAGCTAATCGATATTTGTCTTTGTTTTCTTGGTTTTCTTGTAATGGACTAAACCATATTTCCAGTTATTTCGATTATTACTGAGTACAGATAATTTATAGAAAAGAATCCTGGTCCCACTTCAACGTACATTGACCCAAACAAAACGATACGCTCGTAGTCACATTCAACAAATACTTAGCCTCGGATGCAGCTAATGTAAATTACCATGATTTAACACCAGAACAGAAAGCGCGCGCGAGTTCATGCACTCATGCGTCTAGTTTAATATAATATTGAAATTTGTACTTGCTCCCTGGCTTGGGGGAAACTGTAAAACAAAATAGGTTAAGGGATTAATATCTGATTTCTTTTGTTTTGTTCCCCTTAGCTTGGTTACTAACTCAGATTTTACATATCAACATTGGTTTACTAGATGGGCTGGTACTATAATTATTGTAATAACAATAACAGTGGTAATGATAATAATGTTAGTAATAATAATAATATTATTATTATAACCTCTAAGATCAAGAGGGATCGTGCACACGAGTATGACTTAAAGTGACTTGATACTTCAGGTTTTAGACAGCATTAAAAGTCATAAATTTGTATTTCATTTATCACCTAATGCACCATAACTTAAGTCCTTCTGAAACTGAAGTAATCCATATAAAGCGGTACCGAACTATAGTACACTTGTACAATACGAGTCCCCCGTAGCCATGCATTAACATGCAACATACCTGACAAGTTTGTGATTACCATCGATATGCCATAATGCTAAGGGGCTTCTGACTTAATACCTTCTTCTTTGTACAATGTTTAATTTCTAAAGCTCGCAAAAGTGTTCCTTCTGGGTTAACCCTTCTTATTGCCTCGCGAATTCGTTGTTGCTGAATTCGTACATTGCGGGAAAGCTAAAATCCTGTCATGCGCCTATATCCAGTATTTGGAAAGTCTTTTAGTATGCTGGTAATTTCTGCATCTAATTCTTCATTGGACAAATCAGAATATGTTGCCCTAATGGACAAATGGAATTCCTCCAATCGCCTCTCGACGGTTCGTTTACCTACCCTGAGAAGAACAGCTATTTCAGCGTGTATTGAACCTCTTTTGAACCAAGATTTCCAGTTGTTCTCTAGAGATATTATATCTAGGTCTGCCAGAGCTACCAGTAAACACTTCCTCTGCTTTGTACATCACAACATCGTTGACGTTGTTCAACTTAAAGCAGTCGAGGGCTTCTCTCACAACGGTGACAACACTTTTGTCAACAAATCTAATATCGAAACATCTGAGTATAATTTCATACAGACGATCTATTCGGTAACGCACATGGTCCAAGGTGTCAGGGGAATTATTTCCCGACTCCAGCTGTCTCAAAATATCAAAAAGAACATTGCGAGTATGATTTCTGGCAGCCACACAACCACCATTTTAACACCACACCCATTCCCCACTCATATTTTGTACGCTGAGTCCTAAACAGGACATCACGTAAGCATAAAATCACTTTTTAATACCATAGTTTAACACAGAAAAGCGTGGCCTATAAAATAGCCTGCGTAGCAAGCGCTTCCGTTAAGTTTTGGCGAGATTTTCTTTTTTGGTCGCGCGAAAATTGGGGCGAGAAAAAAAAACGAAAGGTGGGGTGGGGGAGGGGGGAGAAAAAACTTGCAGACAATTGAAGTTTTGAGAACCACCCGTTCGCCGGCGAACGGGGCTCTTGATTGGTGCGGTTCCGGTCCGACTAATTACAAATGCCAATCAAAGCAACTTTTTACCTTGATTCACTTTTTAAAAAGTTTCAAGCCGTGGGAAGGAAAAGGCAAAAGCCCTAAATTACTTCAGTTCAACTTAAAACACCTGCTTAAAAGCAATTCCAATTATTTTGTGAACAGCAGTGGTTCGAGACCTGTCTTGGATCAAATAACGTAACAGTTATGCTAGCGTGTACTCGGGCTAATATGGGGATTTCAGCTGACAGTGTTAACAAACCCTTTCAAATTTTTAAAACAATTTCGAGGCGTGAAACACAACTTTGTCTGAAACTGAAAAATCTTTAATAACAATGGCTGAAATCATCAAATCACAATCGTGACACGACCGTGATACATGTCTTCTTGCGCTAGCACCGCAGATTGTCAATACATTAAGTACCGTGGGCTTGCTCATTTTCACCGACGACGATGGACTCATAGATTGATAGATTGATAGATTGATAGAAAGGGCAGACCGTAATACAAGAAACTAGAACAGACTTGCGCGATTGCAACAGCAAGCATAACTTGATTTCGCATAACGAAATGTAGAAGAACTGTAATCCAAGACGGAAGTGCATAATCCAATTCAAAAAGACCCCATGAAAGCGAAAGTTCTGCATTCAGGACTTTACAATGCCAATTGCCATGAGCATAACAGCACTTCCAAAGTTTAAAACACCACGTAAGAACTGCATAAAAGAATTTCTAATTTTGGCGGTGATCACCCCTCATATTGCCGCCTCTTCAGTTGAAAGCCATACCTTAACCCCGTTTGCTCGTTCCGTACAGAAAGTTATGGACCCAAGTTTTTTTCCTCCTTTATTCATGGCCCCGACGCTTCGCGCTTGGGCCTCAAATAGAAAGAAAAAACCTCGGGTCCAAAACTTTCCTTACGGACCTCGCACTCTGCTAATAAGATGTATTTCTCACTGAAAGGATCTCAATAAGACGAGTCTCTCTAACAGAAAGGATCTAAATATCCAAGGAGGGGAGGGGGAGCAGGTTTTTCGGTGTCAAAAGGGTTGGGATGTCCCCGAAAATGCTCTAAAAAATACCAAGGGATAAAAATGTTCTACCCTGAAAACTAAAAAGTACCTCATGGTTTTAAGACAATAACTCCTAAAAAATACCAATTGGAAGCTGAAATTTTCCCCTAGGTAGCTAGTGGGTCGGCGCTAAGTCCCCTCGTGTTGTTCTGAACGTGATATGCAGTAAATAAAAGCGCGCGCGTTATTATCAGTACGCACGTATACTAAAACACGGGACTGCAAGCAGTGCCAGGCTCTTGGTTTAACACCGGATTTCTTTTTACAACCCATTAAATATACCGGACTAGCAATTTTAACCCCTAAAATTACGACCGTGATACCTACTATCCCAATATAGGGAGTACCCCCCGGTGGGCTAAAATATATAAAGATGATTCCTCACTGAAAGGATCCCCACTATCCTTTCGCGATTGGGCTCCAACGGCCTAAACCGGCAAAAAATTTTTGGCGAAACGTTAAGGGAAACGGTGAAAATTTTGATAAAGTTGCCAGGTAATGACATGAAGATATTTTAGCCGGCTACTCGAACAATTCGGAAGAAACAGAAGGCGACTAAGGACGAAGACAGCATTGAATAATATGAATGGAGCATAAGATGTTTTTACCACGATTATTGAAGTTCCTATTTCGGAAATCCTTCGACATTAATTTTCTTTCAAAGTTTATTTGATAATGATCTCATAGATCTTGTTATCGCGGTGTTGGCGGATCAGCGAGACAAAAGCGAGTTGACAAGTCGGAACTTCTTTCGAGTGGTATGACATTTCGATTAAAGAGTTTAATAGTGCTGTATTTGTGTTTTAACTGCCTTCACTCTGATTTTTTGTCAACGAATATTTACTTAGAAAATTGAGATATGAAACGTCTATTTGTGAATTCGCAAAAATCTCAAAAGTGTCTAAAAAGCAAGTTCATACATTTCGAGTCGCACCTGCAAAAGAACTGATGCATGGAAACTTGGCCGGCTATTTTGATAAGTCCTGTCAGCATATCTATTGAGGATCGTACACTGAAAGCATTTTATACTTTATTAAAATCGTAAAAGGAAACTCCAAAAAGTTAGCCGGTAGAAATGTGTTTTAGTGCAAACAGCGCGACGTTGACCTCTATCTGCAGATCATGCATCTGGTTGTTTGGATTTTAAAAAATCTCTTTTGACTTTTCTGTGATTTAAGATGTTTTTTAAACATTGGCATCTTTTCAAATATTTTGTTTTACTGTACTTAAATATTGAATCTATTCTAGAATTGTTTTGTCTTGAAATAATTTCGAAACTTTGAGATGAAACAGCAAGCGAAAATTTGAAATATGCTACACTTTTTTAGTCGGGCTACCTCTTTCCAATCTCTCACGCCCCGTTTGTAATTGGTCAGGAACAGTCACATGACCATTGCCATACTAAAGTTCACTACGAAGAAGGAAAGTTTGCTGTGTTGGAAAGATGTTTTAAGTTCTTTTTCAGTATCTATCAATAAATTAAAGATGACGAAGAAACTACATTTAAAGACCCTCCAACGTTACTACTCACAAATTCACACGCCGTTCGCGGTTCGCCGTTCAGCAAAAAAAAGAGCTTTAAATGAACTCGGATCAAACTCAAACATACTCATAGGAAAATCAGAGGAAAATACTACTATAACTCTTAGTTCACCACATTATAATTTAAATTCAAAGTAAAAACATTGACGCCATATTCAGCAATCGCTTGACAAGAGGAAAAGTCACTAGACTTCACTTTGATAAGTTTTTGTTTAGCGTTGTATCATGACGTTTGTCAAGAATATTGTTTTTGTGATTATGTTAAAGATTGCAGTCTCTGTGCATGTTGAGTCTTCTATTGTGTTTTGTAGCCAGACTACACGCTCTTATAGATAGAGCGTCTAGTTTTATTAAGAAACCAGTATATAAGTTTAGCTAAGGCTCAATGTTTTAATTTTTCGGCCATTTCAGGATCAAAATGCTCTTATTTTCTTTCTATCTTGTTTGCAAATTCTCTGTACTCTCCGATGGGGTTAACCCACTCCATATGTGTTGAAACTACTTGTGCTGTAGGGACCTGACCTGCAGTCTGACCTTTTTTTGTTGATGTGCATGCTCCATTTTTATTCCTTTTTGTTAATATTTTATAATTTTTTATTTAAAAAATTTCAGCCTCAGACTGTTCTTATATTGTTCTTATTTTTCGGGCGATTTCAGCCTCAATATGTTCTGACTAAGTTTGTTCTTATAATGAAACTTGTTCTGACGAAAATGATTTCTAGCTCTTTTGATATATTTTTAACAAAAAAATCGAAATCTAATAAAACAACTTTTTAGCTATTGATTTGTGTGTTTCTCAGTGCATGTGCGTGCTTCAAGCATACCCAAATTTCGATTCTGAGTCAAAGATAAACATCACGCTGCAATTTTGCTCCAGGAACAACAGGATCTCTATAAGATGATCAATTCCTCATTGAAAAGATCTCAATAAGATGATTCCTCACTGAAAGGATCTCTATAAGGTACCTTCTCAAGGATCTCTATAAGATATTATCGGACTTCCTGTGACTGAGGGAGAGGGGGTTGATAACAATCCTTAGTAACTCTGTGTGTATAAATGCTATTGCCATAAAGCTCGGTGGATAGATAGAACCTGTCTGGCCGGCTAATTTGATTATCGTTTTTTATGTGCTTGTATGACGTCATAATATTGTCACACCATACGAAAATCGCGGTTTTCCTTCGTCGTAAACTTTTGCACGTGCCCAGAACGTGATTGAGGCAATGGTTTCTATATGGTTCTTGAAGCGAGTAAACAATCCCTTATAAGGGTTCGCGTGTCTATTAAAACGCAACTCGTTTAATGGCTAAAATTAAATATAGAAAAAACTAATGCAATAAAAGAACTATTTCCTTATAATATATTATTTCTTCCTGTTGTTTCGTTGTCTTAGACTACTACAGTGCTTGTCCTGTCTACTCGCCTTCTGGCCGTGGTTTCGAACCAACTAAAGCTTTTTTTCTTTTCCGACTCGCTGAACGGATTTGTTCAATTCACAGCATAAAATTAGAGGTTTATTTTCTCTTGGAAATCAGAAAGGTGTATATTAAATGTCAAAATTGTCTGCTCTACTCAGTGTACTTTTTACAAAACTAATCCGTTTCCCCAGATTTTTATATATTTGTTTTGCTGATTATGCGACGAATGCGGCAAGAAATCAGTTGTGCCAATTATTTTGACAAAAAGTCTTTTCAACGGCATTGTAAAAACGTCTGGCTAAATTGTTGCTAAAAAGATATTGGCTGACCCTGTGGCTACTGGTAATATAACTACTTCTATTACAGTTTTTGACATTTTGGACATATCCATTGCATTCCGAGGTCCTTTGTTTAATGAATAGAGAATATGGCCGCCTTCGAGAGTTTAGAAAAGACGCCTCCCCTGTCCAGCAGGTTTGCAGAAAATCCAACAGATACAAACTTATACAGTGAAAGAACTCATCACTCGCGCGCCAACCAAGTCATGTTACCTAAATCCAATGCCGACCAGCTTAGTAAAGGAGTCTATTGAGGAATTATTCTCTCCCATCGCGTCTATGATCAATTTGTCAATGCAAAGGGTGTTTTCCGAATGCCTCAACGGGAACCCTTGTTAAGCCGCCTAAGTTGAAAAAACCGGGACTAGATCTCTGTAAAAAAAGCTATCGACACGTGAATGACTTACAGTTTTTATCAATTAAAACTAACGGAAAGAAGCAAACGGACAGTTTCCCGTTATGCAATCAGTCTATCGAAAACACGGCAGGTCAATATTTCGAACGGGTGAAAATGCAGACTAAAAGAATGGGTGGCCTAAAGACTAAGTCGGCAGACTGACCATAAAAATGCTACATTTTCAACTGGTGATGTGTTCATGCCTTGACGGTTTTTCCATGTGATGTGCTAATACATAAAGAGTTTTTCTAGAAGCACAAGTTTTCAACAAAATTTTGAAATTGGGCCTGTCTGCATTTTAGTCTTTAGGCCACCCTTGGCGTTAACAAATGCAGGCTGGCCATTAAATTGCTGCATACGGATACTGATGGTTGGGTTTGAATAAAAATATTTGAATTCATATTCTTATTATTGTGCTTTTTGTTAGTTTGCATTTTACTAGTCTGCAATTTCACCGGTCTGCATCTCCAGTCGCATTTTAGACCTGCCGATCAAAAACAACTAAGCACAGAGACCGCGCTACTCCGTATTCGAAACGAAATTCTTATAAATATGAACAATCAACATGTGACACTGTTGGTTCACTTAGATTTAGGCGCGGCGTTCGATGCCATTGATCACGGGAAAATCCTCCAGCGACTAGAGCACAGATTCGGTTTCACGTACACATCGCTTGGATGGCTCCGCTGAAATTTTTTAAAGCAGATTTCAGCAAGTTGTGATCGACAATGTAAGATGAGAAAAATTCGATATCTGCTTTGGTGTGCCTCAAGGATTTTGTCTGGGTCCCCTTCTACTTTTTGACATTGTCGCTAAACACCTTCTCTCTGTCCATTGTTATGCCGATGACAGTCAACTCTACCTTGATTTCCGCCCGGGTCACCATGCAAGATACTCAAAACTTGGCGATAACTGCAATGGAATTTTGTATACATGATATACGCAGATGGATGATAAAGGAAAAACTTATGCTCAACGATGCTAAACCTGAGTACCTTCTAACAGGAACTAAGATGCAACCAAGGAAAGTAAACGTTGATGGTCTGGCTATAGGAAGTTCGAAGATCAAGCTTAGTGCTGACGCCGTGAGAAATCTCGTTGCTTGGTCTGATGGTAATTTTAGCATGGACTGACGCTTGTCAATAAGATCTGTAAGAGCGGGACTATTATCTGCACAATATTAATTGCATTCGCAAGTACCATAGTAGAAAGACTACCGAAAGCTTGGTGCATGCTTTTACTCACGGCCGCCTGGGTTACTGCAATTCACTGTTGTACAGGTTACCAGAATGCCTTTTAGCCAAACTGCAACGCGTTCAGAATTCCGCTGCAAGACTTGTAGAGAGAGCTTCAAGATATTCTAGGATAACACCTATCTTATTTAACCATGTCTCAATATCAAAAGCAGTTCTAATTCGTTATAAAATAATCTTGATTACCTACGAAGCTACAATGTCCCGGGGGGGGTGATACTTCGGGGTCAAAAGGGTAGGGGTGACCGTCGGAGAACTCTCCAAAATACCCTAAAAATACCAAGGGATAAAAGTTTTCTACCCTATAAAATACCACTTGGTTTTAAAATTACCCTAAAAAAACAACAGTTGAAAGCTGAAATTTTCCCCTTGGTAGCTAGCAGGTCGGTGCTAAGTCCCCTCGTGTTGTGCTGAACGTGATATGCAGTGAATAATAGGCGCGCGCGTAGTTGAACGTTCGCCAAAAGGATGCTTTAAAACTTCTTATCAGTACGCACGTTTTCTAAAACACGGAACTGAAAGCAGTCCAATAGCTTGGCATTGGTTCTTGGTTCAACAGCGGATTTCTTTTTACAACCCCTAAAAAATACCAGACTGGCAATTTTAACCTCTAAGAAACACGACGGTCATATCTACCATTCCAATATAGGGAGTAGACCCCCCCCGTACAATGTCCCCTGAATACTTCTCAAGATTGCTATCACTGAAGCCTTCCTCAAAGTATGGACCTCGCTCCAACAATAGACTGCTGTTAAGACCACCAGTTGAAAGAACATTGGCCACACTTGGAGACAGATTTTTCGCGGCTGCTGCCCCTAAGCTATGGAACAGCCTCCCTTACGAGTTAAAGGGCAGAAACGCAGGCTCAAGACTCTTAAAAAAAACTGAAAACTCACCTTTTTAAGCCTGCATACAATACTAATCTGCTGTTATTACCACTCTTAGTTATTATCAATTTATTACAAATTTTTATTATTTTCTTAGAAGTTTTTTAGTTTGGGGGAATTAGCTAGTTACATGTATTGTACATAAGTGATCTTTTATTGTTAGCATTTAAAAACGTGTGTTGAATTTGCGCCTTAGAAATTTATTATTATTATTATTGTTATTATTATTATTATTACACACGTTAACACTAAACAAAGAGACTACAACAATAATAAAGTCATTTGAGTCAAGGCTGTCTTTTTTTAAAAATTTGATCTTAAATAAAAGATCAAAAAGTTTTGTCAGTCGCCTAGAGTAACATGGTATTACTGTAGCTTTTGGAAACATAATCTTTACGTTATTTTGACTTCTGAGTCAAGTTTTAATGTTCTTTTTATAAAAAATGTTATAAACACTTCACAATTCGGCCTCAAGTCAACATTATTGGAAAACGTCTGAATTTGTTTAATTCGCTGCTAGAAACGTGCGAGTTCCACTGCAATTTTTGTTTTATTTCTTGTATTTCTTGTTCATTTCTCTCTGAAAACGCGCCATTTCTCATCTAAGAGAAGCTAAATTTTAAAATTTTCCGGGGGAGAACTGCAGTTTCACGTTGTGACGTCAGGCGCCTGCGGCACTCGAGGAATTTTCTCTATGGCCGGACCAACTCTTGGGACCTTCTGCCGGGCCTGACAACTTGTGCTAGGGTGTTAGCGCACTCTGTCTCTCTAGAAGCAGAGCCGACCTCTGGGAGCAGCTGCTTTCTGTTTAACTCACGCGTGACAAAAACCTAAATTTTCTCAGAAATTCCTTAAAGTACCTATAGATATTTTTGGATAGTTTTGTTTCTCTTACGTCGAGCTTTCTCTAGAGTTGGTTTTCTACGGAAATTCTGAAACAAAATTAAGCTAAGTTTCGCCTATAGCTAAATTAATTTTAACACCTAGAGACAATACTTAAGAGCTGCGTTGTTGGTATAAGATCTGTAAAAAACGCTTAGACTTCACTTGAGAATTACCTCTACGCAATGCAAAACCTCCAGAACCTCCTAGCTGCGAAGCTCAAGAATAGATTAAGGTAAAAACTCATGATCGCTTTTCAATTGACTGTGTGTTCTGGATTGGAACGGTGTAGCCGAACCTTTTCTATCTATATGTTAACACTTAACAAAGAAACTACAATAATAATAAAGTCAGCTGAGTCAATGCTGTCTTTTTTAACGATTTGATCTTAAATAAAAGATCTAAAAGTGTTGCACGTGGCCTAGGGTAACTTGGTACTATTGTAGCTTTTAAAAACATAATCTTTACGTGTATTTGACTTTCGTTGTGAACGTTGTAAACACTTCGCAATTTGGCCTCGAGTCAACATTATTGGAAAAAAATTCAAGTGAAAAAACTGTATTGAGGACGTCCTTCTTTTTATGTGGTGTCACTTGACGTCAGAAGAAAATTTTGATCTTAACTTAATTTGATTGCATACCAATAGGAAAAAAAGAATACCTTCGACAAAGTTTACCTTAAAAATACACAAAAAGCAAAAATATGTAAAAATCTTGTTACCACGGAACCAAAAAATTTTTGACTCCAAGTCACTAATATCAATACATTACCAAAAAAATTTTTAGGAAAAGTCCGAAAATTTGGTGGTGCTCCTAAGGCCTAGATAAACGTCGAATTTTTCATGAGTCGAATCAAATTGAGCAATTAAGTTCGTCGTCTGTTCGACAGATCCTTTTTGGATCGACTGACACGTTCTATCTGTCTGCTTGAGACGGATAGAGCGTGTTCTTATTTGGTTGGTCTAATTAAGTTCGACGGTTGACCTGAGCACTCAAAAAAAAATTAGATGGACTCATGAAAAACTCGACATTTGTCCCAGGCCTTAAAGTATACAAAAATTAGAGTTCCCACCAGTCCCGTTAGCGCCCTCCTAAGTCTGAACAGAGTTAAATATCCTCAAGGACACCTCAAAGGACCCTCAAAGACGCATTAACCTTCACCAACCCTTTCTCCCTCCAAACAACCAATCTAGTTAATCATATAATCAGTCCTGAGCGGCTAAACCAGTAAGGGTATGAAAAAAAGAGAAAATATACCTTGTAACACCTCAGTTCTATCAGACTATAATCCAAAACAAACAAGGGCAAAACTTACAAACGGTTTGTTCAGCGTTTCTCTTTGTCTACTGTAGGTGGTTGTACGACAACAGGATCAAATCGATAGCACCTGGGACATTTGCCAATCTACCGAGCCTCGCCATTATGTAAGTACTAACTGAAGGATCTAGGCAACCTACTTAGTCAATTCCTTGAAAATATTGCAAAAGGTTAAAACTTTAGCACTGGAAAGATACTTAGCTTTAATGAACAAACTCCTTCCGGCGACTGATACATTGGTGGATAACTTCATGGAAGCACAAACTATAGCTAGATTTAAGTGTTTTGTTTTTAATTCACGCGGCTAATGCCATATAATACACTTAAATATGTTTTAAAATGAGTGAAAAAAATAATAGGTTATTTTGCGAATATTTTCCGCTTATATGTTTAAACAAATGGATCAATCACGCGTCCTGGAAAACCTAGCCCGATATTTCTTGTCGAACTTCACTTCTACCTTGTTGTTCAACAATGCTTGATCGAGACGACACCCCGAATCTTTAAGGCCTGATTTCTTAATTCGGACCCGATTATTATCACGCTCGATTATAAACGTGTCCTGGCAAAACCTAGCTAATGAAATGAATGATGAAAGAAGTAATGAAAGAAGATGAACGGTTCATCGAAGAACAATAGCTGCTACATAGAAAAGAGGGAATTTGTATTTTAATTTCTTTTTTGAGAGGATATCGTCTTCATTTGTTTTATCAGCCGTAATAATTAGCATGCACGCTATTTACACCAATCGATCATGTGTAATGATTCATTGATTCATCCCCGCATCCCGGACAACCACAAAGTGAATGTTATTGGAGTTGTTCATCAACTACGACATAACGTTGACAGTAGCACTGTATTAAAATAATTCTGATACTAATACCAAACATTTTATGTTCCTTTTGAAAACAAAACTTAGAAGGTTCAACACAATCACCTTATTTTAATACTATGCCGGAGCAGATATGTGCAACGGTTTACTTTTATAATTGATTTTTTCACAATGTAACATTTCAACCAGGAACGCAACATCGACGACGGCGGCGGCTTACACATTTCTTGCTTTTCCTTTTCGACCATGTCTGGTTCGTTTGCCCTCTCTTTTGTCCAAGTGACGCTTTGTGAACAAAAAACTGAGGTTAAAGCTTCCTTCATAAATTTGAAAGAAGACAGAAAATTTTCTGTTTATTGCTTCCGTAGCTTTAAAAACTCCAAAACTAGGCTTTCACGTCGTAATTTTCAAATCGGGCTCAGTGGCTGTCCTAAAGTAAACAGTGAGGTGTTTAGATGAAGATGTAAAAAAATTGGTAGTAGCGTTCTCGTTAATTAACTAATTTTCAACAAGTGGTAGGGTTTATGTATACTTTTTTAATCTGTTCAGAACTCTACTAGCCATTGCAAAAAGGCAACAAAAAGCAAACATAAAACAAGTGGTTGTAATAGACGAAGTAGAAATCTGAAACTGTTCATCTGCAACTGCATTCTACATGACTTTACCGGCACTTCTGTTGAAAACACTGAAAAACTAAATATAATTTATATCATTTGCATTTCTACTTTATTCGTTCGCTTCACTTTGCAGACGCATGAGAAAAACCTACTGTTAACGATTATTCATTCTATTCGTCCTGAACCTTACAAATCTGAAATAAACAGATTATACTTTTTAAAGTACCAGTAAAGTTTTGCTCAACCTCAATATTCAACGTTTTGCACAATTTCAACCTCAAAATGTTCTTATTTTGTGTCATTCGCCATTAACATCTCTCTATATAAATACTGTAAAGGAAAAAGTCAGCAAAATTACAGTACACCACTAAATGGAAACTTTGCAGAATTATCAAGTATTTGAAACTACAGATTTGCCAGCTGCAATGTACAAGTAAAGATGTCGCATATTGCTCCTAAAAAAGAAAATTTTTGTTCTAATTATCTATTCTCATGAAAATTTCATGCAGTGTAGAGGTAAGCTCTGTGGCCTAGTTAAAATTGAAAGACAGAAGATCAGGACCTCGAAGCTGGTTTAGTAGAGATGGAAGAAGCGACAAGCGAGGACCTCCAGGGACGTTTTTTGTTGAAGTACTGAGAGTTATTTGGGCAGGGGCACCTCAAAAAATCGGTCTGTTTTGGAGGGGGCAACCGAGCACAAAACTTAGTTTAGCCACGTGAAAAATTTGTATTCAAACCAAATACTTCTTGAATAGAAATAAAAGCAAGGAAATTAATAAGGTTATTAATCGGGGCTAAAACACTCACCATAACTACAAAACTACTTGGCCTTCGATCGGAGCAATGGAAACTGCTTTCCCGGTTTCGCCGCTCTTGACATGAAGCTGATGCACTCAAAAAGTATTTGTGTATACCTTACAAATCCTTCAATCCTTCTTGCAATACGAAAACTATTATTAAAGGCGAACTTACGCGCTAGGTCAGAAATAGCTCGACCGTAGTTACTTTCGTTTCCACTAGAGACAAATATTGGAGGCGCCTCAGACTTCGCGATTACCTTATTAGTTTTTTATAATCTTCATCCAGATCTGAAAGTTACACGAAGGACCGTTTAAAGTAATTTAAAAACACAACTAGGCATAGTACTAGGAGAACTCTTGTCTTTAAATCTACTTATAATTGTAGTTATGCAAAAATCAAGAAAGTAACCCAAAGACGTGTGCCTGAAATTTTATTGCCAGTTTTAGATCTACTACTACCTTGTCTCGGCTATGCAAATAGATGTGTTTTGGGGCATCTGGTTACCGCTAACCATGTGACCCAAAATCAAATAATCAACGTATTTTTCTCTACTTCTTTTACGTAACAACTTGGTTATGCCTTGGTTACGCCTCCGGCCCCGTTGCAACACGTTTGTAATTTTCCACAAATACTCTATACAAACTGTTTTCAGATATTTATTTGTAAATTGCTGAAGAAGTCTCTTAATACAAACGAAACGCTTAGGAGAAATAAAAGTTTACATCAGAAACGGAAAGTTAGCTTTTCGTTTGTGCTGCTCACCTTTACTAAAAAAATAATGAAAGATTTAATTAAAAAATTTGTTCAACATGCAAACACAATAATAGGGACCGAGTTAGCCGGATAAAAGAAACATAAATTGAGGCGCAAAGGTTATTAACATAAAGCAGCGCTTTGTATCATAAAAAAGTGGGCAGCTCGCTCACATAAAGGAGTGCACCCTGGTTCAATATGTTTAAGTTTGCACTATAAATTTTCTTACTAAGTATAAAAAAAGTGTACAAATATCATAATAGTTATTAAGCAAAAACAATTTGTAGATCTACTCTAGGTGCGCTTCGCCTGTTCAAGCCCGGCCTTGCCCGGACATTTTTTTGTAACATGACGTAAAAGCAATAAGCAGCAAATCCTTTGTTTTAAGTTAAATCGTTTGAGTTGAGCATAAGAATCTTTTTGTAACTACTGACGCTAAACCAAATTAAATCATAATTTTGTACTTAGCACCTAAAATCATTTGATTTGAGTATAAAGAACTTTTATATTCACTCAATTAAAGTAATTACAGAGCAAGAAGTTAAAACGTTTAGTTGCGAAGAAACAGTCGCTAATTTAAAATCAAGAATAAGGAGGGCGCCATGTCAACCGAAAGAGCATATACCCACCACGTTTATTCAACTGCTTTTGTTTTAATGAACTTTAGTGTCCGCCTTGTGTTGCTTCATTTTGTATTTTAGTGTGTGATATATTAGAAACGAGGAACGCGTGACTTTCCTGAAAATAAATATGTCAAAGTTCAGATCTTGTCGTGACAACTAAGTTTGTTCTTTATAAGTACAATTACAATAGTGTAATCTTGAGTCGACATAACGTCAGTGAGCGTGAACCAGCAGAAATTCTCACAGAAAATTCATGTCTGCCTGGTATCTCGAAACTGTAAACGTTGTGTCGATATGTATATTTTCGTTGGGTAAATTTACGTAAATTTATGAAACTGTTTGAAAATCGGCATTTAATCCTCTTTTTAAAAGAAATTAAAGACGATGGGTTTAAAACTTTTAAATCAATTAACCTGGGATTTATTAGCAGACCAGAACAATCACTACCAAAGCTTAACTTAATAGACATTTTTTCTTTAACTTTTAAGCGTATTTGGATACCAGTTTTTAAAAAATGATTTAAAACTTCTACGATGAATTGCTGCTAAGCCGTCTCTAACTGATGTCTTGACACGGTGTCCGGTTGTATGTCCGGATTTTCGTTTCAAGTCGGAAAGCTTCGGGCGTGTTCGATTCTTGGACCGATGACTTAACGAGCGGTCAGTGAAGCGTTTGGCCAATGAACGCACATTGTCATCAGCAGGGTTGGTCCACCCAACAGATATTCAGAGACATGCCGCGCGAGTTCACACGAGCGTTCCTCCTTTTTTCTTGATTTAAACGGTAAATCTCTTTTTGAGAAATTTTTGTACATGCTTACAATCTAATTGGTGTAGATACATTTCATCGTTTGCTAGACTATTATATTGTCTTAATAGATGAATGTTGTTACGTAAGAATAGGTTTTTCATTTATAAATGAAAATATGAACGTCGGTCAACGGTCGTTGGCTAGCCTTCGAGTGATGTCCAACTTTTGACTGACTTTTGCTGTATTAGGGGTGATCACCGCCAAAAATTGGAAATTGTTTTATGTAGTTCTTACGTGGCATTTTAGACTTTGGAAGTGCTGTTATGCTCTTCGCATTTGGCATTGTAAAGTCCATTGCAGAACTTTCGCATTCATGAGGTCTTTTTGAGTTGGATTATGCACTTCCGTCTTGGACTACGTTCTTCTACATTTCGTTGTGCGATATCAAATTATACTTGCAGTTGCAATCGCGCAATTCTGTCCCAGTGTCTTGTATCAATATGGTCTTTTGTATTATAGACTATGCTTTTCTGTGTTAAACTATGGTAAAGTGAATTATGCTTACGTGATACCCTGTATGGCACATTTGGACGACTGGGCATGAGTGGGGTCTAGTGCCAAAATGGCGGACGAGACGGGCAGTGATATAAAGTACTTCGCCGAGAGGCGACAGAATTACTCTCCTCTGCTGCAGGCAGTAATAATGGGCCTGCTACACTTACTTCTACTTGTTAAGATAACAGTGCAGCGATAGTAACCTCAAACCCGCGCACGCTTTTCGCTAGTCTAGCTTGCTGGCCCAGGTGGCAGCCGCTGTCCAGCGCCATAGAGCAGAAATCAATTTTCTGCTCCTCCAAGAAAAAAGGGAAGTACGCACCCATGTTCTTTAAACCTCGTAAAACCTGGACACATTAATTTATGTCTTTCCTATTCTCAAAAAGAAGTCGTTCCATCAAAAGAAATGAAACGGAGGCTACAAGCGGTAGTTTTTAAAACAAGGAATTACCTGGAAAGACCAAGAATGAGTTGGAATGAGCTGGAATGATCCAGAACGAGCTGGAAACATCTGGAACGACCAAGAATGACCCAAAAATGACCCATGAGTAAAAATTTTGAATTTGTCTCCATATATTTGATTTAAACGATCTGTTTATTTCTTCGTGTTCTGCCGCCATTTTCTCCCTTAGTTCGAAAAGGCGTATGGGATAGTGACCCAAGAAGCCCAGTCAATAATATATTTGTTCATGGGAAACCTCGTTCCCAGGGCCTAATATGGCGGGTCGGCGACGTTCTAATACGCGCGCGCCTTTATTCACTGCATATCACGAGGAACTTTGCGCCGATCCGCTGTCAAGGGAAAATTGGTATTTTTTAGGGTAATTTTAAAACCAAGAGGTATTCTTAGGGGGGAAAGTTTTTATTCATTGGTATTTTTTAGGGTATTTTTGAACTTTTCCGACGGTCATCTCTACCCGGCTTTTGACCCCGAAGACACCCCCCTCCCCCTCCGGGGTCGGCGAGCGAAAGACCCTGGCACCTCACCTAATCGGAAAATCGAAGAAATATATCTAGTGTAAAACGATCGTTCGTCCTTCTCTCCTCCACAGGTATTTGGCAACATCAGGCTCCATTTAACGACCAGCTTTTTGAAGTTTAACCGTTGCAATCGTTTTGCAAAATTTTTAAACTTCGATGCTGTTTGCCATTATTCATTGCTTGGTGGGAGGGGGGGGAGGCATTTCCCCAACTTAACCTTTAAATAACAATGTGACCCCCAATCAAAATGGAATAAAACTTAACTGACCCCCTCCCCCCCTACAACTATGTCTAAACTTCTAAAACCATTCTTCTAAATCATTCTATGTACTATAAGTATATTATTGGGCTTCCTGTGGTCACTATCCCAAAAGCCTTTTCGAACTAAGGGAGAAGATGGCGGCAGAACACAAGGAGATAACCAAGTATATGGAGACAAGTTCAGTCGAAAATTATTTTTATGGGTCATTCTTGGTCGTTCCAGATGTTTCCAGCTCGTTCTGGATCATTCCAGCTCATTCAAGCTCATTCTTGGTCTTTCCAGGTAGTTCCATGTTTTAGTAACTACCAGCTACAAGCAGAGCTCTGGTTTGGGAAAGAAGAAAAGTTGCTTTCATTCCAAGACTATTGCAACTGAGCTGAAGCATAAACTTGAAGATGTCTATCCTAAACTAGCTTCTGGAGGTGATTTTGAAATTTGCGACGAGGGTTGTCGAATTAACTAGTACTAATCGATCCTCCACCCAGTGGTTATTCTGTTCCTTTCCTTCGAGACATTGCCGGCCTTGGACAGGCCATAGCTTTTTTACGACCCTACCAATGCAACTTGGATATGACATCATGTTCATCAAATACAGATAACAGTTAGGAGGTAAGTATTGTTCAGAGTGTCACTCGTTTTACAACATATTTTACCAACTGTAATGTATTTCTGTTTTCTTTTTAATTTTTGAGCCAATGCAAGGGTGGACAAAATGCCCCTAAAGTACAATGCATAAACTGTGTTTGGAAATACCTGTTACTGAAATAAGGAAGCATCAACAAAGTTGTCAGAGGTAACTTAATTTTGGATTAGTGCTTTGGTGTTTTTCTGCTACGTAGCCTTTATATGGAGTCAATCCAAAGTGTGTCTATCCCCCCGGATGACTATCGTATTTTTAGGGGTTAAAATTGCCAATCTGGTATTTTTAGGGGTCATAAAAAAGTCTGGTGTTAAACCAAGAGCCTGGTACCTTTTAGGGTTGAAAAAAACCGCAAAGTTATTTAATAGACTGCTTGCAGTCCCGAGCTTTAGTAAACGTGCATACTGATAAGTAGTTTAAAAAATGTCTTCTAGCGAACGTTCTACTATGAGAATGCCTTTATTTACTGCATATCACATTCAGAACAACACGAGGGGACTTAGCGCCGACCCGCTAGCTACCCAGGGGACAATTTCAGCTTTTGATTGGTATTTTTTAGGGTGATTTTAAAACCGAAAGGTATTTTTTAGGGTAGAAAATTTTTATCTCTAGGTATTTTTTTGGGTATTTTGGGGACTTTTCCGACAGTCATCCCTACCATTTTGACCTCGAAGTATCCCCCCGGAATCCATCCCCCAATCCCCCCTCCCGCCCAAACAAACCCCCTGACTTTAGAATTTTTTTTCTGTTCTGGAAGAGGAAGTCCAGGGTTTGGGGATGAAGGAATAAGGCTAGTATTCCATACCTAGGATGTTGCATACTTCTGAATGGGAAATACATAATCACATAGATCTTTCCTGATCTGGAGTTTGCAGCTTGATAGCCAGATGTAATACATGTAAACCAAAACAAAAAAGAAAAAAAAACATGTCTTTATAAACCTCCCCAATTCTGTCTAGCACATTGCAGACAAGTTGATTGTTGAGAAATCTACTGGTCTTTACTGATAAAATCCTCCATGTTTTGATTTTGAGTCAAAAACAGCATATGTGTGAAAAGCCTGCGGGTAGCTCCAAGGTACGGTACAGAACAGAACAGTTTACTTTTGGGAAGCTTAAATTGCCTGACACCCAGGACTAATAAATTATGCATTTCCTGGGCAGTTTCTTTTGGGAGTAGATTGGTGCAGCTGAAAATTTTTGATGCACAATTTTTTATAACCCCTCCCCCTCTCCCCAAAAAAGGAAAAAAAATGATTAAATTAATTGTGTTAAATTTCAGTGCTCCTCCAAACAAGTACCCAGAGGAAAAAGCCAAGAAAGAAGAAAATGGAATTAAAGAGTATTTTGGTTCTGGTGAGGTATGTGTTTTGAACATTGGCTTTGGCTCATGAATATTCTATGCTCTTAGCTAGTATTATGATATGCTTTGAGATAAATCATAAATGCACATAGAATTACACCAGTATTAGTAGGTACATTATCTTGACCTTGCTGGTAAACTGAAAAACCAAAAACATTTGTTTTCAAACCTGTTGTTACATGATTGAACAAGTTGCATTCTTCTGAGAGTGTGAGCTCACTTTAATTGCTGATGAAGACTGTGCGATACAGCCGAATCTTTGCTTAAAAATTTTTCAGACCTCTTGAGAAGAATTATTTTACACTAGTATTGTTTACAAAGGCTTTGCTTCTGTGACTCCTAGTTTTACTCTGTGAACAATGGCTTTTCAAAAGTTCTTATTTTTACAATAAAAGCAAATTTTATTATTGTACCACTGTAAGTAACTAATTATTGTATCAAAAATATTGTTTATATATGATAAGCTCATGTCAGATTGTTAAAAAAGCAACATTGTGTGCAGTGAGCTTTGACTATTTTTTCTGAAGGGAATTTTTTATTACTCAACAGAATTTATCACAGATGGAAACTGCTGAAGGGAAACAAGTCAAATGGTAACATATTGTTGATAGCAAATTAATATACAGTAACAATTTTTGGATTTTTTCAATGAAAGTGGGTGGAGTAGCAAGGGCAAATTCAGTTCTAATCAACAGTCTCTTAAATAATTTCCACTCAAAATTATAAATTATCACCACCCAATTAATTACCCTTTATTATGTATCAGAGCTTTTCTAAAACAGTAAGTAAACATTTACATTGTACCTTGTACCATTCAAGATTTGTCAAAGCACAAGAAGATGTTTCCATGTCAAACTGAAGCTGCCCTTGAAAATGTCATCGACTTCAGCTTAAATTTGGAAGATGCAATTGATACTCTTGTAAACATACCAGCTCGTCAGTACCCATATTATGAATGGGTTATTGCGTTCTTGTCTCATGTTAGTGGGATCTATTTTTTTGTTATATGTGATATATAGACATATTTCTAGAGTCAGTAAATTTGTACAAGAATCTACTGACACAGTTAAGAACCCACTGCTTAAAACTTACCATTTTGTCACTCATATTATTTTGATAAGATTTATGTCAACCTTGAATTTGGAAAAAGTTTATAATTTGGTAAACAATAAAAAATCTTTTAAGATATTACCCATACTCCCTAATAATTTGATTTTGTTCTTGGTAAAAATTTTCTTTCCCTTTGCTCATTACTCATTATTATTCATTTATACACAAAAAACAAAGGAAGTAAAAAATTCAAACAAGGATGAAATTAAACCATAAAATCAATTATAAGCTGTTCTAATATGTAGAATTTTAAGGCATGGAAGGGGGAGGGGGAGGCATTAAATATGGTACAGTAGGTAGGGGCTCTGTCCTTTTAGGTTGGAGTGTTATCCCTAGAGTATAGGCTGTATTTCCTATCATGACGGATGATTCAATTTATTGTTTCTATAGTTGATAATAATTGGGAACCTCCCTCGATGCTTCAGCCCCGAAATGTATCAGAAACAGAAGGTATGTATGACTCGTCCCTTGCTAATATAAATTACACATGCTTAGTTGGTCAGTCAGTCATAAATTGGAAAGTGCTTGGTGGAAAAAGGGTGATTGTGATTTTTTGCTGAAAATCAAAATTACTGATTGAAGCAGCTCCAAATTTCACACATAGGTTTGTTTACATATACAAAATATATATTGCCCTGTTTTTATTTCTGATGGGGTTTTCTTTGTTTTTGAGTAATAATGCATGTAGAAAACCTAATTATTTGTCCAGTTGTTGTCTTTTGGAGTCCTTTGTTGCACTCAAATAAAGGAATTTTTAAAGATACTGATTGGGAAAATCAAGTTATTCGTTACATTATTTCTCAGAAATAACGCACAAGCTAGTGGCAATAAAATACAGTCACGTGGTTAGCACATATCAACAAATTGCATGCAGAAATAATACATTTTAATTAGAGTTTCTTTTGCAATGTTCATTCTTCGTTAAAATAACTAATGCCCTTTTCCCACTGTCTTTGAAAGGTATGTCTGCTGATGATATTTTTGAGACGTTTAAACAAAGTGTTGTTAAAGGAGCTGGTCCAAATTTGGCAATTACCTTCAACCGATCAAAGAAGACAATTCGAGAACTTTGCAGAATTTATAAGAACAGCTCTGGTAAGCTCTCAAGGTCACCAGTGGTGTACTTTGTTTGCAGCAGTGGAGAGGATGAAGAATACAAAAGAAAGCAGCAGATGTAGGTGGACCTTTAAAAGAGTTTCCTACAATTGCTACAGAAACAGTGCTTTCATCCACAGATCCTCATCTAATCGGTTAATTCGTAAAAGTCTCCGGGTATAAACCTTTAACAGCAAGTTACCCTTCTCCGGGTCTTTCAAAATTTAACGGTTTGACAGTTGTTTCAAAAATTTAAGAATAATATCGCTACGTGTGGCGGCTGAGCTAAAGTAAACATGTAATGTTTGCCCTTCGTGACATTCGGCGGGTTCGTATTGCTGTCACGCTGGGAAAATCTGTGAGCCAAGGTTGTTTTTATAAGAGGCCGTAGCCGGCGAATCTGTCATGGTTGTCCCATAACAACTGTCAAACTTGGCCGTTTTTATTAGCAGACGAGAAGACGATGGTTTGGTTGGAAGCTGCCCACCCTGGTAATTTTTTAGTCCTGCAAGCGAGATCCAAATTAATAACAAACTCTGGAATGAAATATAAAACCGCCGGCTAAGCGAAAATCATGTGGCGGCTTGTTGAGTAGCGTCCGTTGAGAACTGAGGTAAAATCTATATGTGGGTCATAGATATCGGTTGTTGGCGTTACTTCTGATCACGTCGCCATAACGCAGCGCACAGCTTGGAATGATTAGTTGAATGAACTGACAATTCTGTGGAAAATCATGCATGTAAGTACATATTGATTTATATTCAGATTTTTAAAATGCTTTGGTAGCGGTAGATCTCAAAGTACACTCGTTCGTGGCTTCGCCAACCCCATC
>JANVCF010239593.1:1722-12285 GCA_025388745.1 Hydrozoanthus gracilis
ATATGAAGTACATGTGCACGATGTATTTTTGACGTGACTGTATAATTCATAGTAGAGACTTGCATGTTGCAATTTTAATCTAAATAACTCATTAAAATTGGGTATCAGTTTTTGCTTTCGTCAAGTGAGTTTTTTTGTCAGTCCTTCCTTAGCTTTTAAGCCGACAGCTCGTTTAACTATTTGAGAACCACTGTCAGCTTGTGGACATTTCGCCCTTGGGTTTCCTTGAAAAGACATCTCGCAACCACACCCCTCACCGCACCCCTGTTGTCTAGAAGGAACCAAGACTTGTTAATTTTGGATCTTTTTTCTAATACCGATGCAATAAGTCAAACCTAAACTGCTACAAACTATAAATGATTCGTCTATGGTGATCAAAACTTCAGCACTTTTACTGTAAAGATGAAGTAATTATTCTCCAAGTAATTACACTCAGTAATTCAAGTAAACCGTTTTGGCTCAGTAGTTTCTCTTTAGTCGAATTCCGTTTGTCAAAATGACACAAATATTCCGTTTGCAGAAAAATATCCATACTATGTGATTACCAGCGCCATTAATAAGAGCATTTGTGGCTTCCGTAGAATGCGATAATGTAGCATTCTATTAACACAGCTGTCTTTGAAAACGCTAATTAATTAGTGATACCAAAATGGGTAAAACGGAATAGCAGGAATTACGTGTGCATTGGAATGTGATCTTTCAATTCAATAAGCCAAGCGCTTATATAGCCATTTAAGTTGTATTATTAAGTTGATTTGTTGAATGAATTTCCATTTTGACCTATCTTACTTCTGTAATAGCCTAAAAGCTCAAAAACATACAGTGTTTTCAAGACTAAATAACACACACAAAGAAGCAAAATAAACTTCAAATGAGCCACGAGAATCACTATTGGTGTTGCTGTCACTTTGGGTGCTCTGTGAATCCTCTTAATTTCGAATGCTAGATCCTGATACCTGAATACACTTTTTCTTCCTCAGTACTAACGCGGCGTAAAGGCGCTTCACCTCTCTCCGGGCGAGCCTCTCACATCCACGGATAATATGTCTTACAGTTTCAGTAGAATTCCCATATGTACACAGTCTACACGGTGGTGTCTCTGAAGTTTTGACTATGCTGTGCTTGATCGAGTTTGTTCTCGGGCCTGTTTTTGAGCAGCTAGGATCAAACCTTCTGACTCCTTCTTCAAAAAACCGCGTTCGCAAGCCATCTCCAGGAATCTTCTCCAGCTATCTGCTGTTTGTCGCACAAACTCTCCATGCAGGGCTTTGTCCTTCCAGTTTCTGATTTTCACTTGCAATGTTGCAGGAGTAGGATCGGTTTCTACGTCGCGCAACGTTGCGTGCAACAATTTCAGAGGTGGCGACACGGTGCAACATTGCTAGCAACATTACGCGCAACTGAAACCCTTCTTGTAGCCACACGGTAAAATCGTTGTTTGCAATGTTGCAGGAGTAGGATTGATTTCTACTTCTCGCAACGTTGCGTGCAACGATTTGAAAGATAGATACACGGTGCAATTCTTCCATTGCGCGCAACGTTACAAGCAATGTTGCATCGTGTAGTCATGGGGCCTTAAAGCTTTAAAAAGGGGAGGGTGTGGCGCTTTTCGGCGCGTTTCATCGAAGTTATGATGGAACTTTTTTTTCCAACTCTTTTAAAGGAGTTAATCACTTAGCATCAGGGAAATTTCGAACGGTTTACACGTATTTGCGCGAACATCCTAAAAAAGTTTAACTCCTGGCTTCAATATCATTCGGACTTAAAGATTTTTAAAAGTTGCAACTAACTTCCAACCCGACCAAGCTTTACAATGAAAAATGCAATTTGGTACCCCGGTCAACATTTCTTCCTGTTTAGCTTTATTTTTGGCTTAATATCAGAAGGATTACACGCGTTCTTTGAATACGGCCCGTGGGGCTTGGGCTGAGACTGCTAATTCAGCACTCTTTCAGGGGATAAACTGTTAGTACTATTGGGGGAAGGGTTGGGGAAGAAGCTATTTGAGGAGGAAAGGAAGGTAAAGTAATGGACCATCTTCTTGTTCAAGGAATTCAATACACCATAAGACAACAAACGTAAAAAACAGACCAAGGGCATTTGGTTCAACGTTTTATGTCGCTGTTAGTCAGAAAAACGGTCGCCATTAAATTCCCCATACTGCGAATGATCCAAGCAACGACTGAAAGGTATTCGAGTAACCGAGTTCTGAATGCTTAGTCGTTGGTATTTTGCTTTTGTGAGTGATTGTATGGGTTAATTGTCAAATAGCCAATCAAAATGAGAATTATGTGAGTGAATTGCACTGAATTAACTCATTTTTGCACTGTGTTTATAAGAATTCAGCACTGCTATCAGTCAATCGGAGTTTGAGGAACTTTGTTATGTTTTTTTTATTTTCTTCAAAAGATAACAAATGTATTTGTTAGGGCTTAGATCAATAGGAAGTTGAAAGCCTGACTACAGGTTGACACTTTAAGGGAGATTATGAAGGGAGATTATGAAAGTTATATTGTATCGCCAACTCTGTTTTTCTTGTTTTTCATTTTCAATGTGGCGCCAATGTGTTTCCGTCTTAACGCAGCATTACGGCGGACAAACAAAAACCTTTTTCTATAGCTTTGATGGTCAACGTATGCATTCCACTTTGTACGTGCTTCTTTATTATGTTTACTTGAGTTCTACGTTGGCCATTCTTTGGCTCCACCACGACGGCCCTTTCTCCGTAACTCTGATCTAACCATACCTCGGCACTGCCTCCAAAACTGTTGTGCGTGGTGATAGCAATGTGACGCCCTGACATTGACTCATCGTTAAACCGTAGAGATTTTCCACTTGGAGGGGGAACAAAAAACATTAAGGAGAGAACAGCTCCAGGTTGCTGAGCTCTCAAACACCTTAGGCTGTCCAACCGAATCGGCCAGTGAGTGATGTTTGTAAGTTCGAAGCGGTCTGCTTGAGTGAATACTAAACTGGCAATTGTGTTAGGTGTCGGTAAGTTATAATTTGGTGTCAAAAGAGTCCAACACTTGGGGTCAGGCCTAAATTGATCAGCATAGAGCGGCTTAAAACCATCCAAAAAATCTACTTCTTTTTCATCAACTTCTGGGAACACAGAGTCGGACGAAATGGAGTTTTTCATCTTAGATACAACTTCTTGTATCACTTTTTTTATATAGGTAAGTAAAAGACATGCCATCTGCGCATGCCCAAGTAAACTGGGATGGTAACCATCTTTACTGAACAGATCCTGCATTTTAAATGGAACATTCTCTGTAGTTGGTTCTTTGTTTGAGCAAACCATTGTTCTCCAGCTCAAAGATGTGATGTTGTAATAATCTGAAATACTTTGTTCCCCCTCGTCTTCAGAGTTGGGGCAGTCTCGGGAAACAACCGTTTTATAATAATCACCTCGGAAGAAATTGATATAAAGTAAAGCAGGGTTGGAGGGTAGGGATAGAATTATTCTGGTTAATGTCTCCAAAGGAGCTGCCGGATCAAAAGGTCTATCCTCGTATCTCTTGTAATCGTTGGCTGCCAACTCCCAAAACACAATATCCGGCATCGACTTAATATAGTTTCCAACACAATAAGAGAAATATTCCGAGTCTGTACCTCCAATAGTAACTTCATTTACAATTAGTTTAGAATTAGTCAATGGACAGACGGTCTTTTGCCACCAATCAATAACAGCTCGGGCATATATTCCATCGATATTACCCCTGTCCTTCCAAATCCCTCCACCAGCAGAGATTGACCCACCAACAATTAATAAAACAACATCTTTTCCAGCTAACGCTTTTTTAATTGCTCTTTGTATGCGTTTAGTGGAGCCGTGATGAGAAAAACCAGAATTTATCATGGAGGGTGTGAGTCCTAAGCCATTCAATGATCTGTAATGGTAGATCCATGTATCCAGAAAATCTAAAGACAGCTTTGCCTCCAGCGACCGAAGTTTTTCAAGCTTTTTCTTCTCTGCTTTGTTATTAGGGAAAGGAAGACGAACCGATTGCTTCGTGGCCCTCCTCTCAGCGTTTTCGTCCTGTTCAAGTTTTGTTGTTTTTGTGTTATCGTAACTTACGTTCTGGTACGCAGGAGACTTCAGGAAGTTGTCAAGACCTAGGAAGTGGTCACTAGATCCTTGCTGCTTTACTTCCGAAAGTGTGTCAGCAGTATCAAGTGGATACGACAAACGTCCTACCTCCCGTTGTATAGCTGTTGCAGTAGGTAACGTGGAGGGAAGCACCTTTGCTAAGACCTTGTTTTTGATCTTGTTAACGCTGTTGCTGTTGCTATGGTTACTGCCCCTTGTGAGCAAGGCAGCGCCAAAGTCCTTCGATTTATCACTTGAATCACCACCCTGTATGTAAAACGTTTTTACTTTGCCCTCAATGTGTCTAGAAGACTTCCCTTCTAAAATTCTTGGTATTTCTGTAAATCTCGCGTTGTTGTGTCGATTTCGCGACAATAGAGGCTGTTTTAGAGCTCCTTTCACAGGGACTGGGAATGAATTTTGTTTGGCAGTTATTACTAGTTTGCTAGGGATTGTGTTTTCTGCTGTGAATCGTGTCTCCTGCTTTTCATCAATTATCTCATGTTGCCTAATATTCGCATGTTGTCGAACCTTTTTCCGTAAATCATACTCCTTCCTGAAGTATTGTAGTAGCATTTGATGAGGAGTCAAAATCGGTTGCTCGTGATCTTTATCGGCAGCGGTTTTATGTTTCTGAGAAGATGCAGGAACTACACTCGTAAAATTGCTTTTTCCTTCCATTCCTTGGTCCTTTCTTCGAGTTGGTTGCGTTTGCTGGAAACGGTGTTTGCTTGTTTGACCCTTTTTGGTGTTTGTAGAGAGGTTCGAGTGTTGCAAATACTCGACAGCTTCTGCTAGTTTAATAGCAATAGAAGCTAAAGATGTATTATTTGTTTCGCTGAAATATAGGTCGTCAGCTTCTTCATTTATAGTGCTACTCGTCTCACCACTTGAACTGTCTGACGATATTGTCTCTGCATTATCATCCGAAGACTCAATAAATTTGTTAGCTTTTGAGCTTCTAGAAGGATCGTTTCTGCTGCGGATGCGTTCGTGCAATGACTTTTTCTCGACATCAGCACCATTTCTTGGACTGACGTCCAAAGCTTTGGCTGAATTTTGCATTGTTAGGTCAGCATTACTAGCAGGTGTTAAGTCTGGGGATTGAATTGTTTGTTTTGTACCAGAATCTCTTTCTTTTACAGATTCGCAAGCGCTTTCTTTACCATTTCCTTTGTTATCACTAACATACTCAATAAGAGTGGAATTTGAGTCGTCGGTGCTGCTGTCGAGGTACGAAATTTGCGGCATGTCTTTTACAGCACTCCTTGTGTTTTCACTGCGAGCTTTTAACTGTTGACCACCTCTATCTTCACTAAAACTTTTCTTATTTTGCTGAGTGTTTTCGATGCCAATCAAGGCTCTTTTAGAAAAGTTTTTCTTCCTTCTCTTTACACTGGAGAACAATCCAGCAGTTTTACTATGATATAATAACCGTTCAATGGTCATATTGCTTTTGCGTTGGTGGCTATTTTCCTTACTTAAAGAAGCAAAATGCAAACCACTGCTGTTTTCTTTATGTTTTCTTTGTGCTTTGTCATGTTTGTACTTGCTAAAGTGAAAACCACCACGCTTTTTGCTTGTCTCAAAACTGTCCAATGCAACATTTTTTATTAGAACTGTTTCTTTCATTAACTTTCGCTTTATTCTTCCTGCCCCACAGGAGACCGAAAGCAGACGAAGGAGAAAAAAACAAAACAAACAAAATTGTCTCATATTCTCCAGAAGTGATACCAAAACATCGGAAAGTCCTTGGAAATGATTGTTCCACTGTGCTACCTGCAAACGAAGCAAAAAAGCCAGTCTATGTTAGTAGGTGTCCTACGGGTGTTTTAGATTTTAGACTCGCTAAGATTTATGAGAAAATCAACACAGTCATTAAATGTTGTACCTTTAATTTTTGGTTTTCACTCTTTGCAATTGACCATTCCGTATTACCAGGCATAATGCATTGTGAACTATACACCGCTAAAACAAGGTCAGAGAAGCTTAACAGTTGGTAAGACTCTTCCTTGTACTAACAACACTGCGTGTATTAAATTTGGAGTTAAAAGATTCCCACTATGTGTTTTCATGGCCAATTTTACACGTTAATGCGCTAGGGATTATGGGTAAACTACAAAATGCCTTCTTTTACGTAATTGTGGGTTAAGTTGCACGGAAATTAGTTTGTGTCCGCTAGATTTCGAACAATAATGATAATAACTGAACTAAACTTACAGGGCACAAATATCAAGATGCTAATTTTCAGAAAGTCAAAATATACGATATTGTTACTATAGTGGTGGTATTATCAAAAACTGTACGTTATCATATAAATGCTCTACAGAATAAAAGTCTTGCTGTTATTTCAGATGTCTAGTAGGGAGATCCACAGTCTGGATGTTGCTGATCTTGATCCGTGTAACAGAATCCCAGAGGTTTCAACCCCCCCTGGATTCCGGACTGCACCCCCTGGATTCCAGATTCCGACTCTTGTCTTGTGGTTGTGAATTTGTATAAGCGAAGTGCCTTGTAAACATGCATCACGAGCTCAACGTTTTGGTATTAAATTAGTCAATTAAGTGAGGTTAATTTGAGTAGAAACTAGTACTCATTTTTTTGCTCATTGCATCATACAACAACAAATTTAAAATATTATTCTAAGTTTTTTGGATAGTTTAGGACCTTTTACAGAACTAGACCGACTTTTATCACACACACAAAACTACCACCCTATCATATCATTTTCCTGTTACACGTTTTTTTTATAAGAACAACTTTATAAGAACAGCGAGGCTCAGATTGGCCAAATTTTTACGAACAATTTAAGAACAGGCTGAGGCTCGGGGCTGGATTGATAATTTTTTTTTTTTTTTGCATTACAAAAAACGATCCGCATTTTTTTTCTTTTAGTCATTATCATTGCTTCAAATTAAACACTACCCTGAAGGTTGTTCCTTACAATCGTTGTAAACATGCATACAACATATCCATACTGTATCTTCATAGGGAAATAGGCAAGCTTTTGTATAATAAAACAATGACCAACGCAAATAACAAAATACTTTTTTAATAACACTGTTAATATAATTTCCAGAATAAATGTATTGCAGTACCTTAGACTTTTTTCGATTTAAACAACACATAGAAATGAGAACAAATTAAGAACAATTTCAGTCTTAAATCGCCAAAAAATTAAGAGCATTGAGCCTCGGCCAAACTTACGTACTAGCTGGTTGTTACAAAACGAGCGTGTACGTAATCAACACCTATCCTCTCCTTACAAAACTCGCACAAAACAAGAAACTATATTTTGGTACCGAGAAAATGGGTATTGATCAAACACAGCTACTAACAGAGCTCTTGTATTTTTCCGAGTGTTAATTGTTCAGAAGCGCTTTACATTAACTAGCAGGTTTAGAGTCTATCAGAACAATTATTCGATTCCATTATCATGAGTAACAAAGTTCTCCTATAAACCCCTACGTAACATGAAAAGAATGAGTTTAAGTTGGGAGAATTTAGCAGCACATCAAACACTTTCCACGTTTGTAACGATTAGTTTGTAGACATATTTTCATAAAAGGTACTATATTTATTAAAACAAAACTCATCGTGTACCTACAACGAGTACCAAAGTTAACTTCTTTCTTGTTCATTCTGGACACGGCAACTAAATCAAGTACGCGCTAGCTTGAGCTAGTGGGCGTGGCTCATCTCAACTCACCCCATCCGAAGGCAGGTACATTATTTTATCCGATTTAGACTTAGGCACTTACTGTCAGTTTAACAAACTGTTTAAGTTTTCTTTGAGAAAATCATGGACTTCCAGGGCAGTGCATCTGAAAATGTTCTCTCTTTTTGAATTGAGCCTTTATCTTTTTCAATCGTCTTGTTAGAATGAAAATGGAACACCCCTACTACGTGTTAATTTACAGTATATATTTTAGCTTATATATATGAAATACAAAATTGTAGTTACGTCAACTCAAATCTTAAAGAACTGAAACTTGTGTATAATTGGCCCCCACCCCAAGTACTCATCGAATGTGCCTTTTGGCCTCCACCCCAAGTACACATCGAATGTGCCTGCTGCCCCCCCACCCCAAGTACACATCATAAGTGCTTGTTGACCCCACCCAAAGTACCCATCGATTGTGTGCCTTTTGCTCTGTCCGCCATTGTACTATTGCACGTTGGAATTTTGTAGCCACATTTTTGCGGCAGTTGTTTTTGGTTTTCAAAGTAATTTCGATTATGCTATATATGCGGAATAAGAAAATTAGTAAGGGTAAAGACAACAGACAAGTCAAACAAGGTAACCAATTGAAGAAACTAATGAAACGTAATTGACAATGATCTATATGACTTTTGGAAGAAAAGTGTAGAAGGAAAAGAAAGTCGATAACAAGAGAAAAAAACTGACAGAGTAGTCAATTATCGTTTAGTTATGGATCGTTATAAACAGCCAAACATGAACATATTGAAATAACGACATGTCAGTAAAACAAATTATATTCAATAATCAGCATCAGTAAACAAGTCTTCTCGCGATCGAATCCCATGCAGTATGCAGCTAAAATCTTACAATCTTAGTCCATTAATCCATTATAGAGTCATACGGTAAACACAATCAGACTGAGAGACTGAGAACCCCTTTTTTTGAATCTCTCATGATTTAGTTAAACATACTGAAAGACTTTGGAACTATCGAAAGTATAAATTCCGGATTCGTAGCTTTTTGGATTCCAGATTCCAAATCGAATCTGGAATCTGGATTCGGCCAGATACCAACAATCCCGAAATTTTGCTAGACTCCGGATTCTGGATTCCAGATTTTTTAGAATTAAGGGCTGCTTTATTGGTGATTTGGCTTTCTAAGACTGTTCACTGTTTGATCTTAGGCTGTAGGAGGATTTGATTGGCTGGTTTATGTCATACTCTGGTGCTTGGTTGTCATGTAGCTAGAACTTTGAAGGTGCTGAAGAGAGCGATTGGTCCCTTCAAAATGAAAGCCTCGAGCTCGACAAATTGTGGCGGCTAGCTCTCGAAATCTCGTCACCTTTTTTGTTATATCTCGAGGTCTTGTATTTTTTCATTTTTCTCTATCTCGCAATCTTGCATTTTCTTAAAAAATGGCTCACATTCTCGACAATTCCGGCGCGGCAGAGCTCGACATCTCTATTTTGCTTCAAATTTGTTTAATGTCTTTGGTATTATTGGTCTTGGTCTCTGGTGTTCGTATCGTAACCATTTAGCCTCAGACGATTCATTGCTTTCCAAATTCGACTCGGGCTTGGATTTCTAAAAAGTAGTCTCGGAATCTCGGAAAGTCTTTGATTTACAATTCGCTACCCTACGAGTTTGAGTTAAGTCATTACGAGATTCAACAGTAACCAGTGAAAACTTATTTGTTCATGTTGATCTCTCTTTCTGTCCAAAGAACTCCCTGACTTTAAAACAACCGGCCAGCATTTATTGTCCACACACACGAACACACAAAAAATAGTTTTAGACTGAAAAAAAACACAAGCAAACAAGTGGGACATGAGCTGTAACTGTATATTTTGACCAAAAATGTCTTTAAAAATTAGAGGTGAGCAAAAAGCAACGTGTTTCTGGCTCCCTTAGGGAAACTTGGATTTGAGTTAAGTAGTGTCTTAGAAAGTAAAAGGTAAAACAGATATCCATATGCAATAGCATAGAATTCACTTTAAGTAAGATATGACTCCCGGATAATGTGTCCTAAAACTGCAATGAGCGTTCATTCAATCAGCCATTGATAAACAAGCTGTACAAGAGCTACTGGTTTATGGTACCTGGCAGTTTATTTTGTCTACAAGGTTAGACCTCACATCTGTTTATATTATATTTGAAACGAGTTCGGTACAAAAAAGCCCACTAACCTATAATTACTTTGTTTGAACTAAACAGCTCTAATAATTTTACTAAATCAATGAACATGCCAGTCTTACCTGAGTATTAATATCATTGTCAAGGAAACCGGCCTTAATCTGGTTTTCCAAACGTGGCGTCCAATATACTCACTCTAGTCTCTACATCACCTGACGTTCACTGTCTTTGTGGCCTGTGCAAGGACAGGTTTTTAAGACTGCCATGTTAAGTGGTTTGAAATGTGTGGCAATAAAGACGCGAATAGAATTGCTTTCGGATTTCAGAAAGAGTTTGAAATAAACCAAAACCACCTTGAATAAATAGAATCACCTGTCGCCATTTCGCTACGTGGTCACAGCCAATGAACTCCTGGCTACCAAACAATGGACACCTTGTTGGTTGGTGCTGGTAGTTCATACGCTTGCACGCATGCGTGAGGCCATTAAGATAAGGATGCAGTATATAAAGGAACTTTTTGAGACTGTTATTTTTTGCGATGGTTTTTACTAAGAACTAGACAACTTCAAGCTTTCTTTGTACTTTAATTTTGCCTGTGTACATATTTTTTTTGTTAAACGACGAGGCACTTCGCC
>JANVCF010239926.1:0-14744 GCA_025388745.1 Hydrozoanthus gracilis
ACAAAATTTTGTGCTTAATACCTAAACTCGTCGCTCACTCTGCACTTCACTCGATGGCTTCCAAGTCCAAGATCGACGTATTTCTGACCTCCAAAGTAAACGTAATACTGAAAGATGACCGGATGGAAGAAAATACAATTAGCTTTGAGGTTCCACTCTGACATGTTATTATAGATAATGTACAGTGCAAAAAACATGAACGTAAAAACAGTAAACGGTAAATATTTTACAGAGGATGGAGTATAAAATAAAGACAAATCGGGGTGGTTTTTCTATATGTATAATCATGTCTTTCTCTATTAGTAAGTGTCCATTGTAAAATAACAGCTGTATTTCCACGAAAGGTTGTAAGGTTGGCAGTGTTTCAGCTTTGTAAATGGTTTAATTTACAATAGGTTTGCCCATTTTCAAAGACGCCCGTTTTTCGTGCGGGAGGCTCAGGTTCAATTCCCGGTGCCGGATTTTACTTAGGGTCTCAAATAACTGAGGAGAAGTTGCTAACTTTGCTCAAATGTCTGTAATCGGTTAGACCTTTGCAACTTCTCGGATGAAGGCGTTAAGCCGTATACCCAGTCTTGTGATCTCGGTGCCTTGGCTGTTAATTATTAACTGAATAAAGTTGAAAGTGATCCATAAAAACACAAAACCTTTATTACCAAATTCAAGTGGCTTACTTTGTAAGCAGGTACTGAAATTGTGTTGTATTGCACTCTTTCGCCTTTCGTATGTTAAATTTTGCCCCAGTTTCTCCTCTGTGTTAATCTTGTGTATCATAGTTTTGTACAAACCTGATTAAGAGCGTCGTAAAGACTTTCATAGAGGCTTTCTAGGTTGAGGAGAATCACTGTCCTCCCTGTTTCCATGCACACTTTAATACGATTGATGTTTCGGCAGATCTAAAAGGCAATTAAGGTTATGAAACAACCCGAAAAGTGACATCCATTTATTCACCGGCTAGAGTATTTAACTCTCTTTTTCTGACAAATGAAATTTATGAACAATTTCGTACTCTTTGTGAGTAGCAACGTATAAGAACAGACTACTCCACTGAGATTAATTGCTTAAGAACAATATACTGTTACTCCTCTAATTTGTTTTCGTTTTTACACACTTATTGTATACTAATTATAACCTCACATGATAATGATGGAAAGTATCGTCGAAGCGTTTGTTCGCGTTAGTTTTTTACTCATATCATTTCAAAGGTTAATGTTACAGATATAAACTAATTGAACTACAAGTTGCAAAATTCTGTTGTATATCATGAGTTACATTCTACACACTGTTTTGTTCTCAAACATTGTGGTAAAGATTTAGAGGTACGGACTTGGCGTCTCCGTTATAGAGTCAAGTAAATTAAGCAGAAAATTTTGCAAGATTATAGATAGCGTTCGTTAAAACGTAAATTTTCTTTGTCAAGAGTTCTGGCTAAAGCGATTCAAACTCTACCTATTATTACTGAAAGTTTTGGATATAATGTGCGCTAAATTTTATTAAAAAAGAAACAACTGCACACTACTCACAAAGAGTAAGGCTCCGCAATGTTTTAGAACAAAGACAGTACTCCAAAGGCTCCAAAACTAAGACTGAAGTCAAGAACAAACACATTGGAGGTGATAGTGGGATCTCCTCCCATGTTCCACTGCCATCCCTGTGTCATACCTGGGTGTATTCCTGATCCTTGGGGAAACTGCTGCCAAAGATTACAACTGCATCGTCCTCTTCTTTCAGTAGTTGTTGTTGAATAATCCTCAAGGCGGCATAGTTCTCGGTAAGAACAAGAAGATACCGGCTCTCGCTAAGACCAGAAAGATAATTTCATTAGATTTTAGTTTCTTAGCTATTCATTCCTGCACAATCAGAAAACATAAAACAAAAAGAAAAATGAACTTCTTCGGTTTTCTTGATCCTGGGACCTAGTACAATTGCTTGGTACTTTTCCGGGCTGGGCTTCATGCCATTTTCTTTAAACCACCTGTTTGTGTTCAATAGGTCTTGATTTACTCGTGCTTTACACTTAAAGGTCTTTGAAACAATCCTAGCTTTCCCTTGAAGCCTCTTGACACGACGATGCTAAAAGTGCAATGCCTTCATCATTAACCAGAACTTGTGAGGTTTTATTAGAGTTTCTGGTTTTTAAATTCACGTTTAACTTACCCTTCACAGTTTCTTCTCTCCAGACTTGCTTTAATGAGGCTAATAGCACTGAACTGTTCATCTTTTCTTTCCTAATTATGCAGAAAGAGTTTACTATAAGTTTAACAAGATCAATTACTTATTCTTGCAGTCAGAAAAAAATACATTTTGTCAGTTAATAATAGTAATAATAATAATAATAATAATGATAATAGTAATAACAATAATAATAACACAATTTTAAAACTGGTGTACATAAAGAGAACAGACTTGGATTAAATTTTTTTTTAGAAACTATGCTTTTTATAGAATGGTATGTTATGAATAAAGCTATGTAAAGTTTGGAAAGAAACTATGAAATGCGTAGGGTAAAAAAAGTGCAAGGATTATTTAAATATCAAGTTTAGCTAGATGTAAAATGTGGCTTTAACATTTATTTTTAAAGATATGAAAATCCTTGCATTCTTTTGTCCCAGCTGCACAGTCTTGCAAATTTCCGGAACTCCGGGGTATGACCAGGTTCAGCGATTCACACGAGGGGTACGGGGTGCGCTTACCTCCAAATGGAGATACGATGGCCAGTTGATCGGATACAGTGCCTTAAAAGTTATTTTACATAGGGTAGCCAACCCAGTTTCAACACGACAGACATATCTGCGTATTTGCCAATAACAAAACTTGCTTTTTTTACGAGTCTTACTTTTGTGTGCGTGTTGCTAGGAAAATGCTTTTTAAAAAAGCTGACGGGATCGATTTCATCCAAGCCTCCAAAGTTCCTTGTAATGGCATGCTCAAGGTCCGGCCAATCTGGCTCTTCTTTCTTCTCCCTGGCAATACTGTACACCATTTTTACCAAGCTGAAACGAACAAAAAAACATTGATTAGCATTGTTCTGTTTAGTATAGTTTTTGACATTTTTACTTGAAAAGTCACGGGAGACTAACTCAAGGTCCTTCTGAGGTCTGCCATCTGGAACCTATAGTTGAACGTCCTTATCCAAGATTACATTCGAGTAATTGCATCGAAAAGGAGCGAAGGCAACGGCAAGTAACACAAGGAAACAAGAAACTTGTTGCAGTGTTAAAACTATAACTCGCATAAAGTAAACAAAGATAAAAAGTGTCCAAGAAACAGTAAAATTTAGAGCAATTTCAGTTAAATCTCTTTCATCTGTAATTGTCACGTAGTTGTAGGATACAGCTGTAATAACAACCAAAACAAGTTGTTAACTCTGTCACTATGTTCAGACACACAACAGTATGTAGCAAAACTCAACCCTCCGATTACAAACCAGAGATTTACTTAAACTGCCGTACATTAACGACGCGCTATGCATGACCGCTAAACTTGCTGCGGTTAACCTTAGAAAGTGTGTTAATTTTACCTGTAGAAATCGCGAAGACCAAAGAACTCGTCTTTCTTGGAGTTCTCGAGAGTTCTTAAACTTCTCTGCTTCAAATACAGATCATGGTAGCCTTCAGCGAGGGCACTAATCAGGGGAGCCACAAGGCCCTGTATAGATCGATCTGTGGAACATATTCCCCTACAAAAAAAAGTGAAGCGAGTGAAGGAGATTTGAATATGAGTAGTTGTCTACAACGGACTGTATTACTGTAAAGCTACACGATGCTCTTCCATATATAAGAAGGCAAGTTATGAAAATAAAGTTGCCAAACGTTTTCTGTTAAAAAGATTCATCAGGGAATAAAAGATTTCCACATGGCGTTGTTTAAAAGGTCTAAGTAATTCCATGGGAAACAAAAAACTAGGGTATCTTGTGATTTGTTTGACTAAGTCCGTTTTATGTTCAGCGATCAAAATTACCTCAAGGATTTCTCCTTGCCATTTGTTTACTGTTCAGTAGAACTTTTTTATCAGAAGGTATGCGAGACCAAGCCATCGAAGGATGCATCCATAAGGGATGCATCTTTCACCAATGGGATGCTACCCTCTTATACGAAAGTGCTACTACAAATCAAGTTAAAGCCGTGTGACTTTTCCAAGGCTAGCGATGGCAGCTACCAACTTCAGATCAAATAAGATACAACAAGGAAGTTTAAAGAC
The DNA here is from genome assembly GCA_025388745.1 of Hydrozoanthus gracilis. Lineage (NCBI taxonomy): Eukaryota > Metazoa > Cnidaria > Anthozoa > Zoantharia > Hydrozoanthidae > Hydrozoanthus > Hydrozoanthus gracilis. Next base: position 4,201 of record JANVCF010239926.1, read on the forward strand.
TGCGATTTAGCTTGAACGGAAACTGAATAGGCAGAACTTGTACTTGTTTCGCTTAACAACGCTAAACTGCTTACATTGCACTGTCGCAAAGTTCCCTCGTGTCAGGGACAGTTCGGGATAACATGATCCCACGGTTCATTTTTGCGGGATCCAGAGCCCAGTTTGACAATCCAATGAAGGCAACACGACTGGGTCTCTCGTCAGCGTCTATGACGTCATCGGTTGTGACGCCATCTTCCAGCAACGGATGAAGAGATTTTAGAGGCATAAGTGGCGAGTCTTCAGCCAACCCAACTTCATCCAGCACCACAACAGACACAAAATTGTCAAGGTTTTTCCCTTCCTGAAGCTTGCTACATTGTCGAAAGGTAGCCACAATCCCTTCAGGGGTGGACAGGGGGCTGCATTGGTACGAGGCCATATGTACCTACAGAACGGAACATGAGTTATTTAGAAAGTTTGCTGAAGCCAAAAGTTAAGGTCAGATTGTTTCACCTTCACTCGATTTGTATCGTGTACTGCAGTTTCAAATTTTAAACTAAAAAATGTATGACTGAGACAACTTCTTTCTTAATATGCAACAGTTGTGTCGCTTTTATTACCAAAAACTGATGATCATCGAAAACGAACACCAACAAACAAGTTTTATGAAAATGGCTTACTGGAGCGCCTTAACAATGTTTACAGCTCCTTCGAAACCTTTCGTTGGAGAAAAGCGTGGAACTCATCACAGTAACAAAACTTAGGGCAAAATCTATCGTACCTGCTTAAAAGCTTTGAAAAGAGTTGAGCGAGCTGCATCTCGTTGCATATTATCGGCAACGACAGTTTTTGCCAAAGACTTCGAGCTTCCAGGTTTTCCAACAACAAAGAGTGGAATGCGAAGTTCAATGCACACAACCATCATGAACACGTTCTCACTCAGAGCAGTGTTTCGAGCGATGTTTGGACCCAGTTCCAGTTCGTCCAAAACTGCACGCTGACACCTAGACCCAACAAAATTTAAAACCAAATATCTTATTAAAGAGCAAGAGGTTCCAATGACAATAGAAAAAAGAGAGTGAATAAAAACCGTTAAAAACTGTATATTCAGATAATTTATTAAATAGAGCTCGCAAAGACTGATTAACGAGAGTAAAATGAATTCATAAAAAGTGCATTGATATCCAATGTGCTAAGATGCTAAATTATCCCAATCAAGTCAAAGTTACTAACCTTGACACTTCATCCAGGATTCTTGTGTGTCCACCGGGTAGCCTCAACGGGTTAAAAAACCTGGATGCAACGGTTCTACGATAGTTGTCTCGCTCCTGCAGTCGAGCATGGTAACAAACTCCAAGAGACAACACAAGGGCGCGAGTTACTGGGTCGATTGGCTACAAAACAATAACGAGAAGATAGCAACACAAAAATGCAACCACACATACCAAACATCGTCTTTAAAACTTATTTTAAGATGTTCCTGTATTTACTCTGGCAGATACTGAATATTCAGACAGTGCTCAACCTTAACTTTTTAACTTACTGTTCCTTAATTAAGGTAGCGAGGTTTGAATATAAATTGCCAACTGTCATCGCCTGGTAGCCATCCCTACTTGTCTACATAAAGAGTGTATGTTTTGCTGTTGATTTGTTTTCGAGCTCTTTAAAATTAACACTATTCTAAATTGACTAGCCAATATTTTACTATGGTCCCGGGCTAGTCGACTACCGCTAAGGTCGAACACTGTCAAACAAAAGCGTCAGCAAAATGAACGTCTTAAGTAATGTTGAGAAAGAACTTTTTTTTCCTCTTGTCCTTACTCAAGTTGTTCTTGTCATAGCTTTATACGGATCTTCGCTTGTATGCAAGATAGAAAAATGACAACAATAAGATTGGTATTTTACAATATCTTTACACCTTCCTTAAACAATTTTGCATATATATGTATGTATTTGCCCAACCTTGTCAAGTTCGCTTTTTTGTTCTTCTTCTTCGTCCTCACTGTCTGTTTCTTCGTCGGAACTCTCTTCGTCCTTGCGCCCACGTTCCATCAGCGGCGTTAACACATCGCGGTGATCATAGAACCAAACCATCACAGTCATTGCTCGTTCTACGTCGCGCAAACTCACAAAACTGCACTCGTTCTGTAAAAGGCAATCTCGTTTTAATGAGCCTTTACACCCACATCAATAACTTTTCTAATATTCTTACACATCTTAAGTTATTGATTTTGCCAAATCATCGTTCTCAACAACTTCATTAAAACCAGCAAGATAATTATCTCAAACGTTGTGGTTACCGTTACTGAAAGACTTACTGTCTGTTCCCTCATGTACCGCTGAGACGCAGCAAGGACAGTTGTAATTGCAGTCACCATGTTGCCATCGCCGGGAATTTTTCCTAGTTGCAAAACCTATTGAATGGCTTTACGTTAGATTCTTTGACGGAAACTAGGCAATAAAACTGGTGAACTCATTTAGCTTGATATTTCTCCTGACTCAAACAAAATGCTTTTTCCACTTAGTTTGTCTTATAAGTTATATAAGGTAAAGTTGAACTAGGTTGATTCCGATCCCAACTAACTCCTACGTTTTCATTTCCCTTCGGAGTTATCGGGGTTCTGTTGTATTAACTACTTTTTACTTACATATCTGGCTACAATCTGCCGTGTGTACTTTGTTTCGATCTCTGGTTTAAGCTGACCAAAATCCCACACCAAAGGACGCATGCTGGCCGAGAGAGAATGGACACGATACACAAGATGCCGTAGAGGTATACAGCCTTTTTGGAAAAAAATCACAAAGAAGTACAAAACATTAAATATTGAATAAATCACACACAGACCCACAACAAAGATACAACCCCTGTACGACATCCTCCAGCCACAGATAAGCAACAATAAATGGAGACTGAAAAGAAAAAAATTAACAAGCTTAAGGGTCTTTTCTCACCTAGCCGGTCGTTTGTTTCTTCAGCCCTCACATGATAACCAAGGCCAGCAGATTCAAGCTTCCTGATCATTTCATCAGTGTGCCTAACAAAAGTAAGAAGAATAAGAAGCTCGGTTTTGTAACAGTGATTGACAGCCCTGGATCCGGTTGCCAAAAGCCGGTAAAGTCTAACTCTGAGTTAAGGTAAAATTCAACTGAACAGTCGTAATGATGATACACAATGAAAGGTTTCTGCTCATGCAGAAAGTTAAACAAAAACAAACTGTTAGCAGCAAGTTTCGGATTGTAAGAAACATGAGCAGGGGTTAACATTTACTGTTGGTTAAGGCTAACCGGTGTTTGAGCTACCAAGCCCTGGACACCTTTGTTTCGCTCGAGCAAGAAACCGAAAGATGAGACCTAGTCCGCAGGTCAATCACGTGATCCGAATTGGATAAGCAAGTATAACAGCGATAGGTAGTGATGCAGGAAGAAGGTTATTTTTACATAAAAACTTTTGTTTTACTTTCCAAGTCTTTCATGAAATCAGAAAACCTTTCAAAGGCTATGGAAACGGACAAGCATTGCAGCTAAACCTTTTCTTTACTTGAGGCAGGTCTTAAAAGTTTTTAAATTTTGCAATTTTTTATCCTTCGGAAAACTACGAAAGGAAAAATCACCTGTTGCCAACAATTTAAAAATAAACGAAGAAATAGTGGACCTTTGTGCATTGTATTGCGTATCTTGGTGCATTGTTTACCTAGCAGATTAGGTTTATACCCCCGCCATACTGTACACTTAACCGATGAAAAAAAATTATGATCTCTTGGGCTGCCTTGTTCCAATATTCTCAAGCTTAATACGCTCGATGGCAAGAGCACTTGCAAGATCATCAGTTAAGCCAAGCAACCACAGCCGTCAGCTTCCTTCAAAACCGATTACTCGCTTCAATTATTCCACTAAGTACTTAACAGTTTCTTGTCCTAGCAGAACCCATAGATATAATAACACAAGCAGATAGTTTCTTTCTACAAGGGTTAAACGCGACGATATAACTGCACTGATTTCTAACGGTACCTTGATCTACCAAGGCCCGTAGTTATATTGATACAAACCGATAAGTACCTTCTTAACGGGTAACACGTAACAACTAGTTAAACCTTAGATAGGCCGGTAGATAGGTAATACAAGCCAGTAGAAACCTTCACCAGTTAAACACAACATTACTAAATTTTAACATATTTCATGCCCCTAGCAGAGACCGTGCGTAGATATTTAATACCAGCCGACAGCTACCTTCGATACGGGTTACACGCAGCAATGAACTGTAGTCTCGGCAGTCCACATCCCACAGGCCGCCCGTTGATCCTGCGGTCCACCATTACCTCCTTAATCATACCCAACGCCTCAGTTGTGTTTGCCTCGTCAAAAAACAACACTGTGTCGATGTTGAATTTCTGATTTGCTTCAGCCATTGCTTCAGCTTGTGTAACCTTCTTTTCAATGTCTTCGTAGGTTGTTCCACCGTGAACCTGGCGCACAGAAAAATATTCGTTTAGCACGAGTTAATCGGTATCGCACTTTTTACACACAAACTGCAGGTGTACCCCCAGGTAACAGCGTCAACTCGGTTATACTATATTCATAGTGCTAACCAACCGGCTACGCGTAGACTTTAGTTTATACACGTAGCTTCAAATCCTATAATTTTGCAATTTTAGCTCTTTTAAAACTCATGTCCTAAGGCGTAAACGAGTTTCGACTCCTGGCAATATTTGGGGTACATTTTTATACGCTTTTCTCTTTATACGTCCAAAATAAGTAGTCCTTGTTGTGACTCTATTAAGAATTTTCAGCCTTGTTTTTGAAATACTAGTAATCTGATTGCAAAACACGCTCGTATGTCAGCCAAATACCTTTAAAAAACATGCTAAAACATAACAATTTTTTTTAATTTGCAGGAATTTCTACAAAATACAGCAAAATCCAAGAAAGAACAAAATTGTGGGAACTAGTATAAGAATCTTCACGAACTTACAATAACTGTCAATCCACTTAATGTACTCAAAAGATAATGTAGTGAGGGGAAATTTCATAAAAATGCAAATACCAAATTGTTTTGTTGGTGTTATTTTGAGAACTTACTGCGATGGCGTAACTAACCTTTCAGTAAATAGCCTTCCCTAACAAAAGCCTCTGCTAGTTTACCTTCATTAACAGCATGTTGCGGGGTCCATCTGGGCCTGACTGTAAGCCACACATGTAGCGGATAAGGCGAGTCTTTCCACACCCAGTCTCACCCATAATAACCACAGGGATACCACATCTAGAACGCAAGTTGTGATCACGAATGCATTCAGCTACATCTGAGACCGGTTGCTCGAAAGCCAAATAACTTTAAACCAAGTTACAACTCTTAACAAAACCTATTGGTTGTCATGGTAGTTAACTCTGGATTAGGAATAATCGTCTTTTGAGCAACTAGGCCCCGGTATACAAAAAGCGTCGACTTAAAAGTTGACAGAAGAAGTAACGCACCAAGATGTGCAGAATACGGAGGTAAAAATCAATTTGTTATGCTAACACACCTGAAGCGCATGTGAATGGCCAGAATTTTCTTCATGTTGTCTGTTGTCAGTTCATACGTGTGGTCGGGATCGCAGGGCCATTCAACACCCATCACTGCACAAAGCTTCTCAATCCGATCACTCCTGTGAAAATTTACATCAGTAGACTCAAGCATTATCAAAAGGAGGGTCAAGCGGACAAAATTTTACCACAAATATACTTCACCACAAATCATGCTGGTACTAAAACAATATCTGCGTATCACTGAATCGAAAACATTAGCCCGTGTTTAATGTAGTATGTAAAAATTTAAAAAGACTTTGTTAAGCTTACCTTGTTTTAGATGTGTTTAAGGTTTGCTATGAAAAAGTGTTTCAAGTAAATGTTAATATAGTTGAGTTGACGTATTGCGTTGTCGCGTTATGTCATACTTTCTTCGTCTTCATTAATTACTTTGGCAACAGTAATCCGCGTATTCTATCTTTATGTCCCTCTCTAGTCTTCTCCACATTTGTTAATCAAGATTGACAAACGAAACAAAATAACAAAGAAGGAAAGTATTTCTTGAGCTTCAACTGGCGCTTTTCGCCTTTTTTTTCACTTTCGGTGACTATTAGCGTCGACAATAAACAGAGTGGAAACATTGTTAGTACACAGCTCAGGGAACAGTGCCACAACTGGATTAACTTACTTGCTCAACCTCTCGTAATTAGTATCAAAATCGACCCGTTGCACATGCAGTCCAGTCCTAAGATGTTTGGTCATAAGGCCTCGTTGGAGAATCAATCTTCTCTCAGGATCAATCAAGTTTCCATCTCGATCGATGTGAAAGCCCAAGAAGGTCATCGTGATGTGATCGCGGTTAAAGAAGATGTACGGGTGGAAACTAACGAAGGAAAAAGAATAACTGATTAATATCGATGAACCGAAGTTCCCATCAAATTTTAAAAAAATTTCATTTTCATCCCATCTCAAAGGAAGTTAATCATTACTTAGTTACGAAATTTATAAACTTTGGGAGTAAAAAACCACGAGTGTCTTGAGCAGTATTTGACGCACGAAATTAGCCCCCTCCAAAAAGGGGGTACCAGCGGATTGCACATTATGAGCGCAGATCATGTAACAGATTCATTTTATCATCAAAACGGGTTAAAAGCGAAATCTGCTTGCCAACACACTCAAGTCTGCAAGTTTCAGAGTGTAGAAAGGAAATATTGTTTTTGGCAAATTAAGACACACAAAGTTAAGTCTAGTCTGCTAGTAATATTCACAACTACAGTACCAAACCAAGACACTGTTGGTTTTTTTGACATTGGGGATTCTATTCGGCAGCCGCTAAAAACATACCGTGCCTTTGAAATTAACTAAAGGAACAGCAATGTATCGAGCTTACATCAACTACATCATCTAATGTTGCAACAAAATGGCGCTCAGACAGCACGTTCGGTTCCTGTATGTTGTCATTCAAAATAATCATGCAGTGTGTTGGAAGTCTGCGATTGGTTGCCACGGACGTTAGTTCTCAAAGGCTTCTTTGTTTTGATACTCGCTGTTACGGACGCTTACAGACCGGATGACACTATGGCTCCGCTCGACTGGTCGAGGCAGGAGCCATAAAAATGCTTTTTCACGTTTTCCCCTTCCATTAGAGAACGACGACCTGATTCTCTTTCAAAGTAAATCCTACCTCGTCTCCCACCTCCGCCTCAACTGAAACTGCTCAATTTCGTTTTCCTCGTCCTCTTCACCCGCCCCAGTGTACATAATACGGGACTCGTCAAGCGATGGTGTTGCGAAATCCTAAGATAATTATACAGAAGTATTAAACTAAAATCTTTTTGAATTATCTCGATCGTTAGAAATAACAGCAAGAGCCTTACGTATGGGGAAAAAGATTGGAGATTATGGTATAGACATTTGAACCTGGAAGACTGGCTAAATCACGTGATAAAACTTAACTCTACGCGAGATTCTATTTTGTTACTCTTAATATAACGTCTAAACAGGAGAAAGACTGAATTCACACCTACGAGATCCCTGTTTTGGGTTTGGCAGCCCTTTGTTTATAATCATGTTTGCAATTGCAGCATTTAAATTACCTCTCATATTAACAGAGAGTGGGGGAGCGGAATGTCAGCCCGTAAACAGTCCTTAATTAAACATCTCATCTAGCCCAGCGCCAAAAACACAAAAAATCCGGTCTAACACGGCTTACCCGCGACATAAGAATCATAAACTGTACAACAAACGTTCTGAATCCCTCAAGAGTGTCCCCGACAAGGTTCATGTCACAAAAACTGCTTTCCTCGCATGCTCGCAGTTGAGTGTTAAGAAAATTCACAAAGCGATTCAGTTCGGCCCAGGATGGGTCAGGAATTCCACAATGCCTGTATAGAAATATTGGTACAACAAATTAAAGAATAAGCAACTCAGTTCTTTTTCTCTGCCATTTGCTAGAGTGATTCTAATCATTAAATTATTTGTAAGTTCGACCGCGGCCGCGAAAATACGCCATACCTTATCAGCATCTTCAAGCACTCGCTGTGATCTCCCAGCACTTTCCCTGGATCAAAGTCAAAGCGGTCCAGGCTCTGGCCTGCTGCCCATAGTTTAAGGTACTGGAAGGCACGCTGTGTATTTTCCGTCCGAAATTCATCGTCATCAAAGAGCGGGTTGAGACTTTGTTTATCTAAAACAATGTTATAATGGGCTATCATGAGGCTTTAATTCTGTGTAGATGTTGTGTCTACCTCACCCCCCCCCCACCTCTTTTCCTCTTTCACCGTCTTTCTTTCCTCTTCCCCCCCCCTTGTTTCCCCTTTTTCTGTAGACATATAGTACGTACAGCTATCTACGTATACCAAGAGGTCAAAATTATATCTTAAAAATAGACTTGCGTTCTAAACTTGAGCTATTAGTGTCATGTCTCTGAACATCTTTCTATAGATCAGCAGTACGTATTAGTAACTATATTCTGACATACCTCGGTCTGGTTGACTTTGCATCTGGGTTAGTGTCTCTCTGGGAGAGCTACAGTTGATTGTTGGGAAGTACTGATGGAAAGCTACACTCTGAGCTACTCTCTGCTTTGGGTGACGATCAGCCTAAGAAGTGAAAATCATAATCAAGAACCGTTTTTGGACAAGATGCATTGGTAACACAAACAAATTAAACTCGATAAAAAAATAAACTTTAACTTCATAATCTATATGGGAAACAACTTACCAGCTACTGAGAAACAAGCCATCGATGCCCACCCTCTTTCAGTGTAATGCTTACCGACAAAATCCCATCGACCATCATTGTACAGAACTCTTACAAACTGTTTCCGTTTACAATGTGTCATTAATATTTTTAGACGTAGTTCTATTGTATTTGTTCTGTGTTGACGAGGGCATGCGCAGAGAGCAAATTGGCTTGTCCCCCGAACGTCAAATCTTTAATTCATTTTGTGGATGATCTAATGATCCTTAGCAACAGTTCCCTATACTCTTTTATTATGAAGTTTTGATATTAAACTCACTCTAGTGCCCCCACTGCTGGAAGCTGCAGGAAGATTCCCAGCGCCATTTTTGCGTGGTTGATTAATACTATTAACAGTCGTTAGTTCAACGACGTACAAATCATAAGGTCGCCTTCGCCATACTCGACCTCTGTTGTCCGTCAACATCCCCAAGATTAACAAGTTAAACAGGAAGGAATCAAGGCCAGTTGTTACCTGAAGACGAAAATAGTACAAAGCTAGAAACATTAGCTTTAAAACGATATATGACAAAACTAGATAAACTTTTAATAAGCGTTTGTAGAAAACTTCATGGACAGACCGTGGACACTAGGGTAATTGAAACTACAAATTTGAACCTCTAATCTCTGAGTTTGACTTTAAGTTTGAATTTAGGTATTTTGGTTTAGAGAAAAAATACTTTTTAAAGAAATAACTATATTTTTGGTAACTTACCGATGGCGAGACGTCCAGATGAAAGATTCTTGAGAGTGCAATGTTTGGAAGGAGGGAGTGGGGAATGAGAGATTCCACCACTGCTGATTCGTCAACCGCCTTGCCGTGGATAGGAACAGTAACGCACAGGGATTCATCTTCTCCCAATGCCTTTAAGTGTCGTCTCGCAGCTTCATTGTTTTGGAAACGCTCAAGCTGTTGAACCAGCCTTCTTACAACAAGACTCTTCCCACATCCCGATCGATTCGAGACAACAAACCTCACAGACACCCTGAATTGAGTTTTAAGAAAGCTGTGTACATTACTTTTCCATTAAAATTTCAGGAAAGACTATTGACTTAGTATCTTTCGAAGAACTTGCAAACACAAAGATGTGGCCTGGAAAACTTTTCAAAACATTCGAAATCATGAGCAAAGGTCTTTTCGATACACTACGTAGGATTAGTACCCGATACACACGTCTTTATGCACGAACATAAAAATGGTGGTATTACACTAACAAGCCACTTACTCTCATGTTTTGAAACTGTTGTTGCGTCAAGTTCAGATAGTTTATTGTAGGAATAAGAAAGCTAAACATAAACTCTTAATTACTTATTCCTTTCCTATGAAGTGATTGTCACAATGGCAGATAACCATTACTCTTTAGAGATAAACTTTACAACATATTTTTACCTTTCTTTATCAAACTGAGAAGCCGGGGTCCAAGGAAGATTCTGTCCATAAGAGTCTCCCTGCTTTTGGCAAGCTGAACTTTGGAACTGACCCTTCAGGTAATCCTTGATCTCGCTGACAGCAGGACAATTAGGTATGGATGCAACGCGATATTTGTCCAACGCTGATACAATATGGGCTCGATCCTCGTTCTCACTACTGCAAAAAACCACCAGACAACAACCTTTGGAAGAACAATAAAAACCTTTTGCATTTTCCAAGAACTAAACATTTTGTATTAGTTACACAATACGAAACCTCAATCTTACCTCGAAGCAATTTCTGTTAGTAAATTTTAGATTGTATGTAGGTATATGGTGTTTTTAAAATGAATTTAAAAGTAGCGAAATGTTTGATCGAGGAAACGTTCCAAGAAAGATGTTGTTTGTCT
>JANVCF010240037.1:0-15970 GCA_025388745.1 Hydrozoanthus gracilis
AGGTGAAATCTGCGGATCGGCGGATTTGGCCAAAACTTTCGTTCGGATTGCGGATTTCAGCAATAATTTGAACTTCTCCTATGTTTCGCACTGTGTCAACGGTATGTGTAACCTTTTAAACACTGCCTTGTAGTTGTAAAAGGTTGACAAAAGAGAAATAAGAACGGAAACTTTAAAAATGCCATGTAAAAACCAAATTATGCAGGTTCAAGAATATCTATTGTATCACGGGATCACCAAACCCACTGAGTAGGTGCCAGTTTTTTGACCTGCTATGTGATCGCAGAAAAGAGTTGAGAGACAAAATAGGTTTTCACTATTGACTATGTAGTAAGGTACTTTTAGCACAGGCTTACCACCCAAAGTGTGTGTTTCCGTTTAGTTGAGCTCTCTTGCGGTTTGTCACTAACTTGCACGGAATTCGTCTACGTAATCTTCTCCCGTATTACATAACGTATGCTTGAATAAAGCCGGGTCGCAGTAAACGATCACTGCTTTGTGGTGTGTTCATATCCAGAGCTAGACGAATGGGTTGGGGATTTGCTGTGGGGTTTTAAGAAAGTTTTTGGGGATCGGGCTGCGGGGGAGCAAGGTAGTAGGAGAGAGAAAGATAAAAGGCAGGCAACTCTGTCATCATCGACTTGACAAAACGAGTCCGAACTAACACGAAAATAAATCTCCCAAAAAATTTCCACGGAACGATTGATGGGTTTTTTGATCTTTGTCTCAGGTGAGTTTCAGGCTCGTAAACGCATTTTCTGTTCTAGAAAAATGACATTTTTCTCTCTTCATTGACACATACACGTCTATCAGCCAACAGGAAGCAGTCAGACTCGTAGTTTAACATATATCGTGATAACATGCTAGTTAGTTTCTACTATAAAATATAAAGTGGTCGCCACAATACCTTGCCACATTCAGAAAACTAATCGTCAAGGAAAAACTTCGTCGCATTCCAACAAATACATGCATTTACTCAATTGTTCTAAAAACTATTTTGTAACTCAAAACTCATTGAATTATGTTGTCGCTTTCCCATTGGCAACCCCTGGCTTACGCACTGTGTGCTTTAACGACTGAGTTGCATGGTGTCAGCATAACTAGGAAAACCCTCGGACAACACTCTCAACTATCAAGAATTATGTGCAATACCCATTGAGAAAGAACCAAACACTATGATCATAAATGGTTGATTTTTACACAAAAAATGATAGGACAACAAAGTCGTTGTTGTCGCAATTCCCATTCCTGTAACTATTCTACTCACCGAATTCAAACTTCCCACCCTATCGAACGCACTCTTCCAATATTCAATTGCTACCAGTTTTTACTTGTGCTTTTTCTATTCTACATGTGGATAGACATGATTTCGTATTCTTAACTCAAAAGTTGTTTTTTTCCCGTTTCATCTTTAGATAGGTCTTAAACTGAGTCAGTGTAACGTGTGCTTTGCACTGTGGTGACGGTAAAAATAAATCGGTTGTGATTGTGATGGTTTCGCCCTACTCATATAGGAAGTTTTTTTAGAGCCGTTTTGAGCCCCAGAGCATTCTCGCAGCTTTGTATTTGCTTCGACGAAAAGCTAACACTTGAAACGTCACTACCACTTTAAAAAACTTCCTACGGCAATGGTGAAAACTTCATTGTTAATTGAGCGAACAAAAGAGCAGAGGAACAAAGAACGAAAAGGAGCTTTTACCGAAGTTGGTTCTTGGCTGTTTAAGTTGAACATTGTTTCCAGTGTAGCAACTCTAGTGGCATAGCACAGACGTTGACAAAACAAAACTGTTGTAGACTCTGTAAAAAACTGCCATTTGGTAACGAAAAAATATGTGATGTAGAATTGAAAAGAAAATGTTCTTCATCCTCTTGATTAATTAACTTTCAATATTGCGGCTCAGACGTAATTGATTCGAGAATTTCGTGCTGTTGATCCTCATGAACGTCTTTTTGTGTGTGCTCTATTAGCAAGGGCATTTTTTAAATGAAATATAAAAGTTACTTAATTGAAACTAAAGAATGCAAGGATGACTGAGGGAAGTACAAATCAAGTAATTTGGTAAATAAGCGATAGAAAATACACCTGGATGCTGCCTACCCCGTCAGCTCGGTGGTTGAAAGTTGGGCGAGGATTAAGTCGGCTAAAATTCGTTTCGTCTCCGTTTAAGTTTTTAAGCAAGACCCTGTCTAAACTTTTGGTTTACTTCTTTTTAAAATGTTTCTACTAATTTGAATGATAAAACATGAAAACAAGAACAGAAACACCCAATAAGAAAAGCAGACAGTTTAGTGAACAAATATAATGATTTATTATTTAATTTTCGGATTCTATTAATAAACTTTTTCCTCAATGAAATAATCTGACACATTACTAAATGCAAATGAGGAAGCATGTACAAAATTCCGCGTCAGGTTTCCAAACCACTCTTATTGTAAGAAGAACACTGGAAGAGTTAAGTCAAAGCTCTCCTGCTACATTTCACTAGACAGTACCACAATCTCTCTTTACAGTTAACTGGTGGAGCGATTGAAATAAAAGTAGCTAAAGTCACAACCATAGCAAAGACGTTGACAAAACAAAACTGATGTAGACTCCGTAAAAACTGCCATTTGGTATAACGAAAAATCTGTGATGTAGAATTGAAAAGAAAACGTTCTCCATCCTCGTGATTAATTAACTCTCAATATTGCAGCTCAGACGTAGTTACTGACTCGAGAATTTCGTGCTGTTGATCCTCATGAATGTCTTTTTGTGTGTGCTCTATTAGCAAGGGCATTTTTAAATGAAATATAAAAGTTACTTAATTGAAACTAAAGAATGCAAGGATGACTGAGGGAAGTACAAATTAAGTAAAGTATTAAGTAAGCGATAGAAAATACACCTGGATACTGCCTACCCCGTCAGCTCGGTGGTTGAAAGTTGGGCGAGGGTTAAGTCGGCTAAAATTCGTTTCGTCTCTTTAAGTTTTTATGCAAGACCCTGTCTAAACTTTTAATTTGCTTTTTTAAAACAATCCTACTAATTTGAATGATAAGACATGAAAACAAGAACAGAAGCAACCAATGCGAAAAGTAGACAGTTTAGTGAACAAATTTAATGATTTATTATTTAATTTTCGGATTATATTAATAATCTTTGTCCTCAATGAACACTGGAAGAGTTAAGTCAAAGTTCTCCTGCTACACTTCACTAGACGGTACCACAATCTCCCTTTACAGATAACTGGTAGAGCGATTGAAATTAAAGTAGCTAAAGTCACGACCATACTGTGGCGGATCTAGGGGTGGTCCGGTCGAACACTCAGCTAATTAATATGGAAGTTGACTTTAAAGCAATTAAACCACTCCAAATTGCCCCTGAAAACACTGGAAATCGCATTTCAGAGGCCCTAAAATTAAAAATTTTCCGGGGGAGCATGCCCCTGGACCCCCTAGGGGCTACCGTTTATCCGAACCCCACCTTCGTCAAATCCTGGATCCGCCACAGCTAGTGCAGAGTAGATCATCAGGACTTACCACAATAGAAAAAAGTAGTTGCGGTTTCTTGCATTTCACTTGGTCGGCGATAGGGGTCTGTTTCACTAGTTCAGAGAAAAGAGCGGCAGAAGAGAAGGTGTTGTGTAGCCAGCGGAGAGAATGATAAGAGTAGAGCTTGTCTGAAGACGTAGAATTGCAAGAGAAGAGTTTGTCAGGACGCGACCCCAAGACATTAGAGTTCAGTAAGACTAATAGAGAAGTTTACTGCGTATACGCAAGCGCTAGCATTGTAGAAACGGAGAGAGACAGATTTGTTTATGGGCGACTGTTGGGTTGTTTGTAGAGAGATCTGTACTGCATGGGATTCTCATGATGGAGCCATTCGTCAAACGATATAACAAGGACTTAGGCGCAACGGACTTGTTCCATTGGACTGTCATTATTTAATTGGATACATCAAGAGTTTTGAGCTCAGGCGCCTGCGTTTTTGTTGAGAGGTTATAAAGCATACACAGTTCGTTTTGCCGGATTGCGTTTAATGCCATACCGGTTTTGCCTGGCCCAAGACAGAAAATCTGATGCGATTGTATTTAGGATAACATCAATATTTCAGGTACGTTTTTAGTAGTGAGTAGCGTAGTCGTAGTCGTCTGCAAAACACAGTGATACCAGAGGAGGATTAAGGTAGGAGAAAATAGGAAAGGTTAGCTGTAAACAGAATAAAGAATATCGGCCCTAATATATGCTGCCCTGTTGGACTCCAAAACACGTTGAAGAAGAGTCAGCGATTAACAGGCGATGCTCAAAAATCAGAGAAGCTGTAGCCGGTTCCATTACTTGTATACAATACAGCCGAATAATTTAGTTTAACCATCTCTTGCTTAAACGTCGGCCTTGCGATAATGTGAACGAGTTTGTATCCACTTGCGTAAGACTTATCTTAGTCTTATCTAAATAAAATCAATTTTCTAAAGGCTATAGAAACTTTAACCTCAAATAAATTGGGAATGTTTGAGTGAAACCCTTTACTAAACAAAAACTTTTGCCGGTAAAAGCAAAATTGTTTGCAGCTGCAAATAACGCAGTTTATGACTATTTTGCCAAGTGCAAACCTATCAAAACTTTTGTTTGGTTTTTAAAAAAATGTATCAGACATTTTCAATGTGTTTGTTTTGTTTCTAGTTCGTGATGAGGTGACAGGCTCGATTATGATTTATTTGTTCATTCGTTGATAGTGTTAATGATTAAATTTGGACCAATTAAGCACAAATGGCGAAACCTCGACGCTTTGTCGTGTTACAGTAAGAAAAAACACTACCTTTGAAATCGTGGCGGAACTCGGAGTTAAAACCACAATCAAAACTTTTCTAAGAAGATGAAAGAGACTCTGCTACTCTTTGGATTGAGAAAAGTTATATAAGATGAAGTTGAGCGGGTAAATCATGAATGAATTAGTTGTGTTAGTTTTCTTAAGTATAACGCAGAGAAGACTTAGAAGAAACCTGCTTCAATGTGATCCCGTCACGGCAAACATCACTTAAGGGCACACACAAGGTACTTCTTTCTTTTTTCCTGTTTCAAAAAGAAATAACTGTGCAAGTTGTACTGATAGTTTAAAAATGTTTGGCAAGTACTATGCTACTGTTTCATGCAATAATAGATTTTTTACTCTTTATTCCACACTCTACTAAAAATGATCTGGCGGCAACAAAATGCTGGGTTCCAAAACACAAAATTAAATTATTCATCAGCTACAGTTTTTGTTGCTTTCAAGATAAATAGATTTAAATCATCTTATCCTACTCGTTTATTATCGAGAGACAACCAGTAGAACAACTATCATAGTGCTGATTTAGCTCGTTGAAGTTATGATAAAAGTTTCAGTATAATCGAAAAAGAGTTCATGATTCTACCACAAACACTTTGAAAATCATGGATTCTTAGTTCGTTAACAACAACGGAGTTGAATGATGCTTCACTTTGATATTTTAATTTGATAATAATGATAAGTGAAACGGGTTTAACCGGCGAGAGAGTACAACGATGCACACAGGGGAAACCACACGAAAGAATTGCCTTTTACAAAATTTATGAATAGAAGTAGTTTTGTCGTTTTATTAAAACTTAAGTCGAAGAAAGAAAATAAAGACTCTTCTAAACGGAATAGAAGTGATCGCAACACAAATCTTACAGAACCTTTTCTAACTCGGTGTGTATTAGCCAGCCCATTCCGAAGCCGAGCCTGTTTATTTGTTGTCTCCAGTAATTGGAGCAACCTATGTTCAGCAATGCATGAAAACTACGAGATGCGTTAAAGATTCTCCTACCGGCTTTTGGCTGTCTCTTCAACCACCCTCAGTATTCTCCTAAAGAAGGCCGAAGAAACGTTTCAGTCAAAACGCAAGCAAATCTAATCTGCCGATCAACATAATCTTTTGTTGCAAATATTTAACTGAAGGACTTCGACCACCATTTCATTTAAAATGACGCAAACTTGACGCCCTACGTCGCTTCACAAATGCAGAAATAAGGATGTTATTTTTCTTACTCAACAGAAAATTGGTTGGAGAGCTTTGTCATATGGCATTTGTTTTAGAGTACTGCTTTTCGAAGTGTTAAGTTCAATATCAGCGTCAAAATATTGTACATTTGTTTTACAATTGAACTGTACGATTTCTGTATGAAGGAAAATATTCCGAATCGTAAGAAAATGAAAACAAAAACATGGACTTTGTTTCTTAAATAAAAAAACCTTTAGATATGATAACAACGTATCTAATTAAGATTTCGAGTTTGCAAACATGAGTATAAAAACAAAAATTTTAGTAAATTTTTTAAGGTTTAAAGAATTATTAAAGAATTTTGCTTTTTTCACAAAGCACTTTTCGCTTCTCGTTATCTCCAAAAACAATGACCCTCGACGAATGATAGAATTCATAGACAATGTTCTCTTCAGTCATTTCTAAAAGGCTTATTTCAGAATGCATCTGTGTACATGTATTCGAATGCATAAATTTATGAGTTCAGCTATTAATTAGTGGCAACAATCGATGAAGCCTTGCACTTTAAATATTTAACTCGAATATAGTTTAAGAAATATTTTCCTCATTACAAATAATTATATATCAAAGGTAAAAGTGTCAAAAAATAAGTAAGAAAATAAGATAAAAAAAAGCTATCAGATATTATTCGAAAGATTACTCGGCACGTTTTGCCGGGACTTTTTGTAGAAACCAGAATGCTGCACCGTTTAAAAACCAAATTTCAAGGCATGAACTTTAACGCGAATCAAGGTTGATAACCCTGACGTTTATCAAAAAGTAGGCAGTTTGAGCGTTAGCACTTTTTAATTTCGGATATTGTAATAATTCAAGTATATCACTTAAAAAATAAGTTGGACAAAGCCAGGCGTCATAGTTGAAAATATATCACTATCATTTTCTTGCAGCCCTCAAGTGAAGCAGGTGTAAAACAAAGGGACTACGACTGAAAATCCCTTGTTTACTACGTTAGAAATCAAGATTCGAAAATTCAAGTTAGTTCAAGATTTGTTCATCGAGTCTTGCTTTTCTTTCTTATAGTTTAGAATCTCTATAAGTTTGTTTAACTTTAAAAGATGTGTTCAGCGAAAGCTCTTTGCCTAACAAACTGACCTCTTTTAGTTTAAGTTATTGAAATGTCTCTTTTGCACAAGCGATGCAACGATGGAAGAACGACACTGACTGAAAAAGCTGAAACAGGGAAAATTATGTGAAGTCTAAAAGAAACTGACAATCTCGGCCTTGTACCCTTACAATATGTATATATATGAATAATGATAATAACAACAACAATAATATAAACAATAATAAGAATAACAGACAGTGATAGATCAAAATATGATCAAAGAATGCAGAATAGTGAGGAATGAGGGCAGGAGCTTATTGCAAAACACTTTCGGAGGGAGAAGGGACTGGAAACAGTGAAACAGAGTGACTGGAAGAGATCAGAGAGGCAGTAAGAGAGAAGTCCCCAAGCCGCCGGACGACTCTTTTAAACTATCTATTGAAAGAGCAGCAAAGATCACCAACAGGAAATGCAATTGCAGTGCGCCAGGTCGAGATCGTAAATTTCTGATGGAAAAAGACAAACTCACTTCACGGGGGCGTTGCAAGGGCGTTCCAGGCCATAGAACACAGATCTATAGATATCACAGTGGTTGCGGAAGGAAAGACGTCTCTCCTTCTGAAACCGGGAGAGTTCATAAGCGAAAACCAAAGGTCAACCAGATGTCTGATCACCATCTACAAGTGGTTCACCCCATTCCTCCCACGGCCAATGAACGAACACCTAGATAAGTACGGGTTAATACAAAGAGAGCAAAGGATTGCTAAGGAGGGATATTTGGGAACTGTGGACAATCTGTCAGTGGAAAATTAAGCATGGGGTGGGTAGATGTTCGCAAAGCGTATGACAGGTTAGACCACAAGTGGCTGGAAGAAATATTCCCGCTACATAGACTTCATACATGGATTGGTAGAGTTATTCAGAAGTTAAGTAGGTGTTGGAATACCAGGATCTTGGTAAAGACAGAGCGCGGGTTTGTCATCAGGTTTAACAGGGGGTTCCCACAGGGCGGTGCCCTATATCCAAGACTATAGAAGCCGCTTCACAAGAAAGTGACCCATCTCCTTTGCAATGATGACCTGAAGATCTATGCTTCTCCAGAGAAGAGACTGGGGAGAGTTATGCGCAGACTTTATTCAGTTCTGTCGTGCGGGACACTATGGCGGATGTTGGACTACAGTGGAATGAAAAAATAATTGTTCGGTAGTGAACGAGAAGAGAGGGGTGTTGCACGAGAACCAAGAATGGTGCTTAAGCCCAGCGCACACTAGAGCCATCAGCTGAGCTTACGGTTATTCGCCACAGCAGTTGGCGTAAGCAAGTTCCTCCAGTGTGCGCGCAGACTTGGAGGAAATGTTCATTCGTGAACAAAATTATTCAACATGATGAATAATCGGCGCCGATGGCACAAATGACCAAATTAAAAGCGCTCGAAACGTCTCCGCACAGTGGGGGAACTTGCTTACGCCAACTGTCACGAATGACAGTAGCTCAGCTAACAGCTCTAGTGTGCGCCGGGCTTTGGAGGAGAGTTCGAACTACACGTTCTTAGGTGTCCTGGAGAGTAGCACTACTCGTTTTTACGCAAATTTGATAGGTTTCATTACTACGAAAACCGTTAAGAATGGTTCAACTTAAAAGATTTCTGTTATTAGGGCACCGAAAAAGATGTCCCGGCTTCAGTAAGGGCGAAAGTTTTTTTTAGTTTTTTTTAACCACTATTTATGGTCCATATTACTATTCAATCTATTACTCGTGTATATTTGATAAAATGGCGCTTACCGAAGTGCTTGTAACTATGTTTATTGTTTCACAAAAGGGAAATACTTTTTTCGTTTAAAAAATTGAAAATTAGTCAATGCACTGGCACAAGTCTTTGCGCGCGCTGACGATAAAACGGATGTTCTTCTAGTGGCCCTTTGAATAAATGAATTCCTTTATTCTCATTGATATCTTTGCCCATGTTTTTGTTATTCATTTGTGTTCATCTAACAATTTACAGGCGTGTTTCAAACCAACACTCAAAACCAAATAGCACAACCATATGGTCTATCTATTCGCTCGGCCCAGTCCTCCTTCCCAATTTCCGATTATAAGAACCAATAAATTTGGCTCATTGTTCTTAGTTTTTTGGAGATTTGAGCCTCAAATTGTTCTTAATTTGTTCTTTTTTCTATGTGTGGTTTAAATTGAGAAAAATCTACAATACACGTATATAAAAACGGATTGCTCAGCGAGTACATTCTTGATCAATTCATCCTCTGATTCATTTTCCCGAGTCGATTTCTGTGACTTTCCCAGGAAAAAATATGTGTTAATATGGTACAAACGAGTAATTGGTATTAATTGGAATACTTTTCCTTACGTACCGAAGACTTCAAGAAAATGTACAGCAACAATTCAAGCCTCAACGGGATGGATTACACGTCAAACGACAGAAACAGACACCCAGTACTTCAGAGAAGCACAACCTATGACAATCTCCCACAGAGACCAATAAACTACAATCATATACCAAGTAGCAGGCTCAAGAGAGTGCCATCATTTTTACTGAACAGACCGCTCAACGATTATGATGCTGTGCCTCAAGCTGCAAACGTAAGTTTTTTTCAAAACTTGTTTCCAGGTTTTCTCCCATCTAAATGAAAGGGGAGGGGAAGGCACTGGGAACGAACTTGAAAGTGTGTGGTTTCTTGAGCTCTTTCATTAAACACAGGGTTTTAAACGTGTGAAATGCTTCTCGGAACTTTCATGACTATTTGATTAAACCTGCACATATACCGTTTTACCTTATTTCTTCCAAAAAGATATATAGGATATATATAAACAACGGGAACATTTGAAGTTTATCTTCGAGAGATACTCGATCATACTTTCACGCCGACATGTAACTTGCTTTTTATTATGTAGATATGAGTGTTTGTTTTAGACGAAAAATAAAGATATGACGTCAGCGATATCTTCATTAGTTATGTTATTCGTATCCCGGATGTAGTTTCATACGAAATGTACGACAGGCGTATTTCGTTTAAAAACGGTTACGTGTGGACGAGGCCTCAATTTAAACTTGATTACTCGATGTCACAGCTTTTCAAAGTAATATTAGTTTCTCTTACATGTCACCGTATTGGATTTAAGACTGACCCCGTTAATTCAAACTCCTGCTATTTCGAACTGTTTTCTCTATCCCTTGGGACCTCAAAAGAACGGCATAGGGCAAACCTTTGCAGGTTTACGGGAAACCCCAAGGACCCTTTGTGGGCCTGCAGGGAATCCATTTTGGGCTGATCGCTTCCTAATCGAGGCTTTCTCTTACTTACTCTCTCTACGCAGGGGTTTCTATTATGCCTACTAGGGTTCTTGACTTCTGGGCAAAACCGTGCCTGGGCGATTGGCTTTGTTAGGATAACTGTGATGAAGCAGAACATACATTGTAAAAATTACTGATACAAAACAGTTAAAGATAGAAAAGAAACTTTGCAAACAGTTGGGTTTCGAACAAGTTAGGTAGCTCGAAGCTGTTACGCAACTCAAAGCAGAAATCAATGTGTGTTGCAAAACTATGGTTGACCTATATATACAAAATGTACTCCTTATCACTGATTGGCTAAGAAAAACATCCGAAAAAACATTATTTCTTACATCGAAGTTGCACCAAGTCAGATTGGTATTGCATCAGCCATATAATTCCAAGGTCAATGTCATGTAGCATTTGCTCGTCTGTCGTTGGCTGGTCCAGAGCACGTACTAAAATCTATAGTGAGGCTAATCTACTCGCCTCGGTCGGTAGTCTACCACGTTGCCAACGCGATGGTCTCTGGTGGTGTTGTGGTTAGCATTCCCGCCTAGCAACCAGTGCGAATTGGGTTTGAGTCCCGCTCAGGGCAAACACAAGGATATTTTTTGACAAGTATGGTAAAAGCAAAATAATGTGTATTTATTTCAGTCTCTATTAACTGATAAAATGCATTGAATTCAAGTCTTTTCGAAGCTGTTATGACAATTACTATTGTATTTCACTTTCAGAAGAAACCTTATCCCTCTGATAGTACATTCCTGATCATCAGAAGACGCACAGAGAGGAGCGATGATGTTGTTTATAGATTTAACAAAGGGAAGTCTCTTTACCTTTTTGGTTACCTTCATCCTCTACGGCAGTTTACAATTAGCATCATAACAAATTCGTATCCTTTGAGAGTTTTGTCCGGTTTATAATTCATTGTGTAATGATAATTATTATTTACGAAACCAACTGATGTCTACTTTTTAATGCTTTGATTGGCTTTCGTAGCTCGCTCCTAAGAACATTGTTTATTCTGAAGTGGCGTCATGTTCCCGTCAATTACAGGCAAGGCCAGTTTTGTTTTGAACGAGGAATTCATTCAGCAAGTTACAAAGAGGGCAAAAACATTGGCTTTTCGGTTTTATAATGTAAGAACAATACAATATTTGTTTTGCTCAGAGTATGCTGAGAATCCACGAGAGCCTTTTCAAAAAAAAAAAAAAAACTCGAAGACAGAAAGCGCGCGAGCTAAAAATAGAAATTGTTTGTTTACATTGCATTTGTTTTTTTTCTCTAGAAAGTAAAGTACATTTGTATCCTAATGTTAAGGGAAATTCTAAAAAAACTGACTTCTCAGGGTCAGAGCCTATCGCATGATATAGTTACTACTAATCAGCTTCCTCTTGGAACTGCTGTTAACTATACACTTGCCAGACTCAAACCTGCAGCTTATCTCCGGGATTGACTTTACCTGAGCTACAAACCCCAGAGATTGAAACCATGTACTGCGCATGTGTACTTATTGGCGGTGAAACAAAAAGGAAAAATTGAAATCAAGAAATATGTGAGGTTGAAATAATTTAAAACACAAAGGGGTTGGTTTTTTTTATCTATTTCATAGGTTTTATAATTTAAAGGTGAAAGAACCAGCGGTTGATACTACTTGCACCATCTCGATATATTCGATGTCACATGGGTACTTGATACAAGGAGAGTTGCATAGGTGTTGTACAGGCATATGTCACTTTTTAGTCCAATGAGGTACAAATTTCTCACTTACTCATCTTTCAATATATCGTGTATTTCTTAAGTCTTGTGGCGATGGAGAAATGTTGACGTGTGCACTGGAAAGCGACTGATCACTGCTACGGTGATTCTTGCGTTTGAGCAGCGAGAACACTGCTCACCCCAATACCTGGGAAGGTGCTAGAAAAGGTGCATTAAACATTGTCTGTCCACCCTAGTTGGCTAACTTGCTGCGGCTGTCTGCAACACCATTTTTCTGTCTGAACTTTAAGCACGAAGCTACCTAGACTCATCCTGGATCAAAACATGGCGACACGAATGACAAAACTATCACTCGGAAAGGAAATATTGGAGACGCTTCTATTGTAAGTGTATCATGTTATTGTCCGTGGAAATTAAAGTTTCAAAGTGCCAAAAGGCATGCCAAATTACAATCTCCCGAACCTTGTGAACCCTTTCTGATGCTTTTGACAGGCTACAATTAGATGGGTCTTTGGTTAATGTCAGAGAGCAAGTTTACTATGTGGGTTTTGGTATCCTCGGCCTTACAAATAAACAGTACAGAGACTGGTTAGATGAAAACAACTATAAAAAACAACAAGACACTCTCTACTAAACATAATCTTTAGAGACGAGAATCTGAGCAACTAATGTGATGTCGAAAAGACGTACAAAGAACATAAAATAACTGTGCAACGAAAGCTGAAAAGGGTGAAAAATGAGCGAATCGTGACTCAGAGATTCAGAGTGGTTATGCAAGAAAAAATTGTAAAACTATATACTCCTTTCTACAGCAGTCTTCGGTCCGCATTCTTCTCATGTGGTAGCCCTGAAATCCAAGGATGGCACGTCAATCCACTTAGATACAACTCAACGCTGCCAGGATCACTTTTCAAATCTTTTTTCAACCCAATTATCGACAGTTTACCTCAACACAGTATTGTTGATCTCGTGGATCTGACCCCAATTTACAAGCGTCACTTAGTACTTTTAGAAGCAGGTAAGTTCGGGGAAAGCCTTTGGATTAGATGGTGTCCCGGCAAGATTCCTGCAACATCTCGGGTCTTTGGATGCAGAAATAGACTTACATATTCAAAAAGCATCCGAGGTCCTTGGAAATTTGGAAAACAGAGTCTAGTCTGATTGAGCTATATCTCATAAAACTAGAGTCAATGTATTTAAGTCATTTGTTCTGACAACTCTCAGATAATTTAACTACTTATCGGTGGTGTCCAAAATGGCTGGGGGCGAATTCTCTTTATCAAACAATGACACCGAGGTACTTCTAAGAGGTGGGTGTAAGAGCCATCGAAGGTCAAAATTAATTGTGATCAAATGTGTTGGACGCGTTTTTTGTTGTCAACTGTAAATAGGAGAGCATGCATGCACGTCATAAACCTAAGAAAAATTCAGGGACTGTGTTAAAGGGAATTTAAAACCTTTGGTAACTGACGTTGATTCATGGGAAGATCTAGATAGTAATCGAAACGAATGGAGGAGATATGTAAAGAAGGGTTGTAAATCGCTGGAAATGAACATGCAAGCTTGATCATGCAGAGCTCAAGCGGAATCTTTGAAAGAGATTAATTAGTCGTGTGCCTGGTATCATAAAGATCTGGAAATGTGAAACATGTGTCCGTGCCCTTCTTAATAAGGCTGGATGTGCCGACCATATTAGATCATATTCAAGGTCTCAAGCACACGTCGCTTGTGCAAGCCTATCTCCTCGGCCTCAGGGCCGTTTTTGTAGTTTGAGCAACAAGGTCTGTAAGTCTCATCAAGACGTAAGAGAAAAAAGACTTTCATGAAAATATCTGTTAAGTGAGAGAGCTTTCATCTGTAAAAAAGGGCCAATGTTTGTATGTATGTATGCATGATATTTTTTCCATGGTTCGGTTCATGTGACATAGTGGAGTTTGTTTGCGTGACATTGTTTACCAATGTTAGTTGAAATGACATAATTGATACATTCCAGTATTTTACAGTTAATGTAAATTGCTATACACACAAAGGTTTGCCAAGCAAAAAGGAGACCATATTCATACAAGTTACCATGCCTTTATTATATGCAAACATTTTGTAATGTATTTAAAAAAGAAATCAAGTTGGTAGATAGGCCAGCTAAACAGGATACCACATAATTTGTACCACACACATCGATGGCATGTCAATAATTTTTTTATGGTTTCTGTATCTCCAAATTAAAGTCTTTACCGGTCTTTAGCCACCGAGTCTTAGCTAGAGGTTTAGGATCTCGTACCCAGGCTCCAATAGCGAAACGGGTCAAGAGGATCTTGGGAGGAGAAAAAACAGTACGGTTTTGCTTGTTTTTTCCTTAACATCATCCCAGCTACTTTGAGTTATCTGCAATTGCAATCATATTGGTTAACTGTGTGTTTCTTGCCTTGGACAATCCGCCGGAAGCAGCAGAGTAGGTCTTGCGTTCAAATAAATGAAGACTATATCTTGTGGTAACTCAGAATAACGAAGATTTGTGCTAGATAAGAACAAAAGCCTGTAATGTTTTGCTGGTTATTTCATTGGTTCATTCCAATGGCAGCAACAAACCTGTCGTTTTTAAACAAACCACACGTATTGTTGAATGCTAAGCTTGTAGATTGACCATTAAACTCATAGTTACTTTCAAAGTTGTGGAGCTACACATGAACACACATGTATATGCATTGCTTTTACTTATAGATTGTTTAAATTCCTCGAAGATTGAGTGAACTACAAAGCAGACTTGTCGGGATAAAAGTGTAGTCTCTTTGTTTTCACCGTACGTCAATATGTATCATGCTTTACGCATGGTAACAAGACCAGAAAAATTTAAACACAGATTTCCTTTAGAAGTATTGCTTACATATATTCAAAAGAAATTCTTTAAACAGGTTTAAAAACAGAACCTAGAAGAGTTTAGAAGAAACGCCAATAAAAGGTTCTATTGATTAGTACTACTAAAAGATAGCGAAATCGGGAAAACGCAGAGAAAAAACAACAAACCTATATTTATACGTTTCTCCAGATACGTGTTTGCAGCATTGTACACGACAGAAATGATCCTCAAGGTTACTGCCAGAGGTTTTATCTTCCACTCCTATGCGTATCTCAGAGATCCCTGGAATTGGTTGGATTTCTTTGTGGTTGTTATAGGGTAAGAAGCATATTGCATACATGCAACACTCAGGATTCCGAAACATTTAAGTCAACAAGGGTCGTAAATTATACTCAGTACACAACTTCGTTCGCTGAAACGAATTTGAATTAGCCAATCAGTGCGCAGTTATCAACGCAGCAAAAACATTCCTCCCGTGTTCTGCCCTTAAGGCCCTGGTAACGAGGTAAGCGCTTACGCGATCCTGATTCACAAGGCACTTTTCGGAGTTTGAGAATGTAAACAAACCATGACGTCATAGAAAAAGATTACAGAGCAGAACAAACCAATCACTTAGAACTTTCACTTGTTTTCCTCGCTAGATACGTCACTTTGATGCCGGATATGGCAAACCTGTCAGGAATACGAACGTTCCGCGTCTTACGAGCTCTGAGGACAATATCGGCGCTACGAGGTAGTGTTTTCGTTTCAACAGCTAGCTTTGTTCTCTTAAACCCCTGCTTAAATAAATTTTTATTGTTATTATTACTATTATTTTTTTATTTGACTGATAAAAGGTTGAAAAGGTTTAACGATTTATAAGGGATTAATAGAGATCTCAGTTGACTCTCCCCACTCCTCTCCTATGTACAGATGCGTCGGAACGAAACGGATAGCACAGCTGTTGAAATCAAAATAAGTATTATATGGAAGCCATGAATGACGAGAAATTATTGGGGAGGGGGAGGTTACAAACCCGCCAG